>JAODAL010057784.1:0-22468 GCA_025379985.1 Phyllomedusa bahiana | reverse complement strand
ATGTCCCTGCATTTGCAATACTGGAAAACTGAACATTTTGGGCACCCTTGTGGCCCAAAAACGGGGTAGAAAAAAACAAAAGAAAAAAAAAAAATTTTACAACTGTCATGCGGGGGATTTTGTTTGGGAAAACACAGGAGGCTGTCCCATAATCCCAAAATTGATACAGTATTGGGTTTTTCACTGTGGATAAGGACAAAATTTTAAACCAGTTTTCTCCCAGCATCCCCACAAGGTATTTTGTTTTTGTTTTTTGGTTAAATATCCCACATGTTGGCCCAAAGCACTTCCCTTTTCTGAGAAAACAGAACCCATCTTTTCCTGGGGCAGTATAGGGCGGGCCCTTTTCACATCTTGTTTCTACTTTGCATAAAAAGTGTGTACAAAATGAACGGGGCACCTTCAGGTCTCGGAAATTATAACCAAAGAATATATCCAGACTTGTGAAAGTCTACAAATTCTTTCCTGAAAACTTGGGCTGATTTTTTTTAGACTTCCCCGGATGTTCCCACACAAAAGCATGGGTTTTCCCGGGTGTGAAAATAAAATACTCCACACCTGGGGTCTCAAATTAAACCCTGAGATGTTCCCAATATCAGAATTTCCCATGACATAAACAAATGGGCTTTTAAAATTTCCCCTTTAAAGGGCAGGGAAATTTCAAGATGTAAAACTTTGCGAAAGTTTTTTGTTTTAAAAAATTTCTCCCCTCATTATTCTGGCTTTTGGGGTAAATATAAATACTTTTGGCTAATTTCCTTTAATTGACCTAGAACGGATAAGTTTTATTCGATTTCATGTCAAAAATGAGAAAAACATGCATATTGTCTTTTTATATTTGAAATTTAAACTTCTGGTTTCAACTGTTTTATAACATTAAAAATTATATTATGTGTCAGACCTCAGGCAGTCAAAATTTTTTCTACCCCTATTTTTGGGAGGAAGCGGGGAAACCTTTCCCAAAAGCCATGTCCCCAAAGGTTACCAGGCCTTTGGGTTAGGGTAGGGGGGCCGCCATGAAATTTTTGGTCGGGCACGTAAAGGGTTGGAAATCCGTTTTGTTTTGGGTAGGGTTTTGGTTTCAGCCAATTAAGGAAAGCCCTTAAAGGTTTAGGCAAAGTTTGGGGGTTTGGGTGCTTTTCCCCGGGGGAAAAATTTTTTAAAAGGTCCATGGAGGCCTACAAAAAAACCCTGTTACTCCAGGTGATGGGTTTGGTTTTGGTCGACTCCCTTTGGGATTTTGGAAGCAAAAGGGGATGTAGGAGGCTCTGATTATTTCCCCATAGGCTGGGGGGAACCCTTTGGATCTAGGGGTAACTGGAAAGGTTTTCTTTTTTGGGGGAAGCTGTGAGGAAAAACCCACAGACCATTTGGTTAGAAAAGGGTTTTCTCTAATTGTGTTTTTTCAGTGGGCCAAACAGCCTGAGGTTTTGGGTTACTTTTAAATGATCTTTAAAGCGTGCTGTCCCTTAACCCTGGGGTTTTTGGTTTTAAAAAAAGGGGTTTTTAAAGGCCATTTTTGAAACTACTGCCCTGGTTTTGTTTAATACATATGTTGGGTAAAATTTTTACTGTATACAAAAAATGGCCAACCCACACGGTATACCTACCTTATTAACTCATTTAGTTCCCCAACCCCATAGTAATATATTGCAGACAGGTATAATAATTAGCCTCCAAATTACACCCTGTCTATGGCTTTCCCCAAAGGGGGGAAGTAAAAGGAATCCCCCAAGGGAAAGGTGCTCGGGTTTACATGTACCGATCATCTAATGTTTAAATCCCAGATTATAGATATTTAAATCTCAGGGGCCGCTAGCGACGGGTTTCCTGGCTGAAACTAATAGCCCTTTAAACCCGGTCCACACAAGGACGGGGCCAGTGTGAAAGCTCGCAAAAACCCCTTTCTTACCTATTTCAGGGGCGGTGGGTTTTAAAATGGGTTTAGGGGATAAAATCCAAATATTAACAGACAGTTAAAGGCCCCCAAACCCCTGATGTTTTTTTAAAGATAAAACAAAATCCTTGTCAAACCCTGAAAGAAAAATTTCTTTGGGTGTTGGTGGCATTGTTTTATATTTTTTTTAAAAGACCAGTTAATGAAACGCGGGTTTTTCAATGCATTTTTATTACCATCTGTGAAATAATACAATTTTAAAACACCCAAATTAGATTTCAAAGTAGTGACTAAATCATCAGAGGAAAAGGGGAAAATTTTTTTTTTTCCCTTTTAAAACAACTCTGTTTTGGGTTATCTAAATAATATTTTCTGCAAGTGAAATAAATTGTAAAATTTTAAATTGTTTATAAACCATTAAAAAAGGGGATATTTTTGTATATATTATATGTTATATTTTTTTAATTTGTGTCTTTCATTATTTTGTTTGGGGTTCCTTTAAAAAAAAAAACCCCTTTTTTTTTTCTAAAGTTTTTTTAATGTGAAATTGCGTTTTTGAACTATATATTGTTTGAATACTAATTAGATATATTGTGAAGATAGTAATAGGTTTCTAAATTGCAAAAAAAACCCCAATAAATTACTAAAAACAATTAAAAAAAATTTACTGCATAAAACCCCGGGATTTTTCGGGAAAATTACACTTGGCTTTGGGGATTGAACATAGAAAAAATTCTTTCAGTATTTGTAAATATGACAGAAAAGGACACTAGATATCCTCAGTGTGCAACAAACAACTCAGGCGACTTTTTTATAATGTCCTGGGGCCGGGTTTTTCCGGGCATGCTTTGACCAAAAAAAACTTTTAAAAAGCCCTTTTTCTATACTTTGTATGAACCCCAAAAAACCCCCCCCAATTCTGCCCAGCCCAGGGCATTTTTTAATGCGTCAAAAAGCCCCAAAAAAATCCCTATCAAGGCATATCAAACGCTAGTTTTTAAAAAAACCCCCCCAAACAAAGAATTTGATACATTTCGCCCCCTTCCTACACAAAAGGGAACAAGCTAGTTAGAAATGGCCCGAGGGGGGGCGCAAGTTTCATAGGGTTTTCCCTTTCATTTTTATTTTGGAAAACCTTTGGGGGATTTGGGGGGGGTTTTGGAAAACGGGGGTTCCACCTGAACTAAAATTTTCCCCGAAAAAAAAACGGGAAAATGGGAAAAAACTAATCACAAACCTTCTTTCAGTTAAGAAAGTACATCAATCAGCCTGACCCAAATCTGAAGCAAAGGCTACCCCTTTTTTTCTTGGATAATAAACATTTTTAAATGACCTCAACCTTTTTTTTGGGAATCTTTTTATCAAACATGACGGGTGTATGGCTAAAAGCTTTAAATTGTAAAAAGGAGGGGGGCATCAAAAATTGATAATGCAGTGCTTGGAGATGCAAATTTTCATTAATTTTTTTCTTATATTAAGCCTACACTTATTTACAGTTGTATTTGTATTTAGTAATAAAATTGTCTGTTGTTGTACTAGAGGGGAGTTCTTTAGGTCTTTGGCTGATTACTCCCAAAGGGCAAAAGTATCTTTGGACCTCTAAAACTAAAGCTCTCCCAAAATTTTATTTTTATCCTCATTTTATATCTTTTGGGAAAAAAAATTTTGCCATCTACAATAATAAAATAAACCCACAAAATACACTTTTTGCCCAAATAAGAAGGGGTAAAATTATCAGAAAAAATTTTTAAATAAACTTGGCATCCCAAAAAAGGGAAATTTTTAAAATTTTTTTAACCAAAAATTTAAACCAACCCTATACTCATGGTTGGGAAAAAAATTAAAACTGGCCCTATGTCACGTCTGGAGGAATTAGCCCTCTAGCTGCGTCAATTGTGACCGCTGCAGCTAAGGGGAAGACAGAGAGAAGGAGCACCATGACGCGATTGCAGGGTGCAGATGGCTACTATGACAATCCAAAAGCCTAACAAAGGCTTGATTGACAGGTACAATACATAACAGTACAGCTATGCAGGGCCGCCATCAGAAATTTTGGGGCCCCATACAGCTGGAGTGTCGGGACCCCCTCTGCTGCCCCGCCCCTGTCCGCCCCACCCATCACTCTGGCCCCCTCAGCTGTGCACATTGCTCTGCGCGCCCCAGCTGAAACTCCCATCCCCACTCCCAGCCGACCCCTCCGCCACCTCCCTGCCCTGCAACCACCACCCCAGATAAAAAAAAACATTGTTTCTGGGGTCACAAGAAAAAAATACAATTGCGCCATTGCTTTTGGATTTAGTTCTTGCTGGATTTTACAACATACAGTTTATCTGTTTATCGCAGGGCAGTACATATACAAGGGCCAGCAAATACCTCCACATGATCACCACATCAACACTATAATGTTACTGACCAAGCCAGTATACCCAGACCAATATTGACAAACAATATACAAAGACCAAATAATACCTCCAAACATCAAACCATAAACTGACTATCACCACCATAATGTTACTGACCAATCAGCATACCAAGATCAATATACAATATATGAACGAAAGGATCAAGCACCGTAAAGTGGTTCACTTGGACGTGCACAGATAGACTGGAAACACTGACGGTGAGCTGGCATCTTTTCATTCTATTTTATTGTATATCCCTTTGGAATCGTACGTGCTCCTGTCATACATCTAGTCTCATCACTTGAATATTTCATTGGACTTGTGAGTTTATAAAAAGAATATTGATGACTAGATTTATTTTTACCCTTAAAATATAATAAATTGATTCTATAGTGGAATTTATGCATTGAATAAGAGTTTGACTTTTAATGTCTCAAATACTGCCATTCCCTTTCCCCTCAACTGATTTGAATCCGTCATCGGTGGTCTCAGCAAGGCTAAAAAAACGCAGATATTTTTACAAAACAAAAGAGACCGCTAGTAACCAAGCAGTTGACCAAGATCTGCCAAATTACTATGCTTAAAATTAGAACGTCCTCACCTGCAAAGAGTTGCGTCTCTGGTGGATCAAACCACAAAAATTAAGAAAAAATTTCATGGCCTGCGTATCAAAAGTTCCGACTAATCCACTTCCAAAAGAACTAATGGAAGAATGGGAAATTTAATATTGGGGCAATTGCTCATTCAAACTATGGAAACTTTTAATTAAAAATGAAGACACATTAAAGAAATACTATTAACCAGACATCTTACAGTGTCAAAGGCAGAGATGTGCTTTTGAGCCTACAAGAAATACAACGGCAAATTAGCCAAGATCCAAAATGTTAAACACACTATACAGAATTGGAAGGACTCAAATTGTGGCTATAAGAAAGGAAATTTGAATCGAGACACTCTTGATTAGAAACAATGAAAAGTTATACCTGGCACCGCAGTGTTCACCCTGTCTCATTCTGTACAAAAATCAATAAACAAAAACTAAACAACAAGTGGTACCATACAGAAGAATTGTGGGTCCTTTCCCAGGACCTTGACTCTTCAGGGGAAACTTCAGTCCCGTCAGTCTGATGAAGATCTTCGTTTTTTTTATATTTTTTTTTGAGGACACCTTCAACGTCAGATGTACAGACAAAAACAACAAAAAGAAAATTACAAAAGAGGTCATAACTAATATAACATCACGTCATAAACGATCATGAGATCCGGAGATACACAGAAAGTCAGATCGGACAACTATGCTAAACGAAATTTTAGATTCTCCTATTGTAACTTGTCAAGCTATATATAAACAGAGACTCAAGTAAATCTCGTTACTATCTACGGGGTTGGGGTTTTTCCACATACAAATTTGATTTTGTTATTTACTTTCTTATTGGACATAAATAGATTAGACGTAATTTAAGTTAAAGAATTCTTTTTAAAAAATATTGATGATGGAAATAGGTGATTGCTGTCTTCACATGAATTGATAACAATTGTCACAATACTTGTGTATACATTCGTGTGAAGAACTTTGTAACATTGTGGCATTACGTATTTGGAAAGTGAAACTCAATTTTTCTGTTTGCAGCATCTGTCTGACTTTCGTAGGAAAAACAGTAATTTTTATCCCTATCGAGTCACGCAACCGGTTGGTTTTGATTGTTAAGAACAATATAGAAAGAGAATCTTTCTGATGTGGCAGCAGTGAAAAATTTGAGATAATTCTGGTAACTTAACATGTCCAAATTAGAACATTACAGGCTAGTAGAAACTACAGAAAAATACAGTTTTGTTAAATAGCCAGGGGATTAGGGTGGGGCGATTGTGGCACTTGTGCTGGTTCTATATCGCTAAAGTTAACATAAACATTTGCAAGAAGGGAACTTTATCGTCTCTTTCTTGTGATCAACTAATCTATTTGAAAACCGCAAACTAAAAAAATTATAAAGAGGAGCATCACATTGGTGAGCTATTCTCTATACGTAGTGACATTTGTTTGAAGATATCAACAATACAATTTTCCATTCATTTTTCCAAAGTTTCATAAGAATTCTATTCCTCACACGACTTAGACTATTGGGTAGCTGGTATAGGGCGCATTGGTGAGTTCCTTGGGGCGTGGAATAGATTGGATTTTCTGTCATTGTGTTAATTACAGGATTTATAAAAAGATCAAAAGTTGGTTCATATATGTTCTCCAAGCAAATGGGACTCCGCTTTCTGGGGATGTCGTGGGAAGTAGGTGGGGTTATACCCCTCCTAATTGACCCACGACAGGCTTTTTCTGTTTGGAATTCATCTTTTCAGATTTAGTCCGCACTCAGGGAACTCAATTGAATTTTTGTTCTTGGCTCAGACTTTTTCTTGAGACATAAACTACTTCAAGTTTAGGAAAGAGAATTCGATCTGCAGTGCGAGGTTAATATTTATGGGCGCGAAATTTCCGGCTTGGCAATATATTTATGCGGGCATGGAGGAGAAGTTTTCTCTATGGACTGCTCCCTTCCTCCCCACATCAGGTATGTATGGTGTTATTATAGTTGACTAGTCTGGTGTGGGGGGGCACAGAGTCGGAAGCATGATTTTTGACTTTTTATCAATCAAATATACACGAAACGCTACAATTTACTTATGACTGGAATGAGATGAAGTCAACTTTTTGGATAGTACACTGTTGAAGTGGTAACAACCTCAGGGCGGGGTTTGATATTCTACATATCGGAAACACAGACAAGGAAACTGATATTAAGGACCAGGATTTGTCACCCACACATGTGATTAAAAATCTTCTGGTGGGGAGAATAATCAGAATTCTAATAAAGGACACTGTTCAGTGAACATGTATATTTCAGGATAAAATATAGCAGCATCAAGACATGTGATCGATTATTGGAAAGAGGATACCCCACACTAGGAGTGAAATAGACGCCAAAGGAAAGTAGCTAATTTATTCTCCGCGACAAATTGTAACACAAACTAAGAGAGCTAAGTCTATAAATAAGATTGTTTTTTCTAACCCTTTCAGTCCAAAATTTAAAGATTATTGTGTCTCTCATTAAGGAAAAATCTACCTGTATTTTCTTCTCGGGATAATATGAAAACACTTTTAGATAGGATGGGTATAAAATTTGTTTAAGAAAAGGTGAACTTTGGTTTCTATTTGTCACCCGTTTTTTCTTATCAGAAATACCCAATACCCGACCTGGTTATAATAGAGTCATACAAAATGTGGGCACTGTGTTGCATTAGCTTGTAAACTTTATGCAGAATCACTAATACTTTCACTTATTGTAAACCATAATAACAATAATATTACTTTGTATATCAATGTAAACACTCAATTTACACGTGTATTGATTACTGTACTTGATTGCAAACTTGCAATATGTTGGGCGTTGTGTATACTAACAGCGTTTAAAAATCAGGATCCGAAAGGCAACCTGGTTATGATATCACGCAAACACTGTCTGTGGGTATACTCGTTGGCTTATAGGCATTTCATTCGAAACATCATAATATGGTATACTTCAGGATTTCTTTTTCGGCAATATGAGAGAGTGTTAAGCCGTTTGAGGTGGTGATAAACAAAAAACTATTAAATAGGGAGGATGGTGGATCTACCATATTAAGGCTCACGTTATCCGGCAGGTATGAACAAGAGAGGATGTTTTTATCAATATTGTTGTTATTGTAGGTTTTTGTACGTTTTATTATTTGATTTCGTATATTTATTTATTCAATGATATGACAGGGTGCCAAGGGTTAAAGGTATTTTTCATAGACCATAGTGACGGATATGGTCTTATTTAAAGGAAGCTCATGATATGGAATTCGCTATGATTAGGATAATCTTAGAACCGCGTTTAGGTTAGCGCTTTCTTACTACTAAATACATCACCGCACCACTTTATTAGGTACACATGCTAGTAACCGGGTTGGACCCCTTTTTTTGCCTTCAGAAAAACTGCCTACAATTTCTTCGTGGATAGATTCATCAAGGGTGTTTTTGACGTGCTCAATGGACCAAGGGGGCCCAAAGAGTGCAAGAAATATTCCCCACATGACACCTCACCACCCAGACCTGAAACCTTGATTAAAGGCAGGATTGGAATCATTGCCTTCTGTTGTCTGACGCCTATTTGACTAACATACCGAATGTGCTATGCAGAAACACGAGACTCATCAGACCCAGGCAACGTTTTTCCAATCTTCTACTGTCCAATTCGAATTGAGGCATTGGGAAAATTGGAAGCCTCAGTTTTCCTGTTCTTAGCTGAAAGGAGTGGCACCCGGATGTGGTCTTCTGGCTGTGTAGCCCTCTTGCCTCAAAGTTCGCCTTACTGTGCGTTCCGCTAGAAGATGCTCTTATGCCTACTTGGTTGTAAGGTGTGGCTGTTTGAAGTATGGTTGCTTATCTATCAGTCGAACCCAGTATGCCACGCATTCTCCTTTGACCTCTAGGCAATCAACAATGCATCTTCGCCCACCAGAACTGCCGCTCACTGATGTTTTTTCTTTTTCGAGAACCCATACTCTGTAAACTTAGAGATCGGTTTGTTGCGTGAATATCCCAGGAATCAGCAGTTTAATCGAAATACTCAGGAACCAGCCTTCCTTGGCACAAACAACCATGCCACGTTCAAAGGCATCTAAAATCACCTTTTTCACCAATACTGACATGCTCGTTTGAACTGCAGGTGATAGTCTGCAACCATCTTCTACTTTGCCTCAAATGCACACACTGAGTTCGCCGCCATGTGATTGGTGATTTAAAATAAAGTAGTGAACGAGAGTTGGAAGGTGTACTCTAATAAGTTGGCCGTGTGAGTGTACCTCATGGTCTTGTCGGACTCTGTTTTAATGCAATTGGAAATAATAGGCTGATTCTCTTTTATTTTCTACCTATCATGGTTTGAGCGGGACTTCCTCTTACGTTTGTTAAGTAAATATCAAAAACAACAATTCAAGCACACTAATAATACACACATCATCACCACATTATTCCACTAGTGTGAAGCGCTTATATCCGACAAAGTTGAACTTCTGCACTGTTTTTTCAGGTTGTTTGGAATTTTTCTCGATCATGTGATTATTTAGGTGAAATTCTGTGCATAATCTATTAAAGGGTTTTGCACGAAGTATAAAATTGCGTGGGTAGCTATACAATTTAAAAAGAAAATTTTCACCTTTCAGTCATATTAAAATATTCTGCACCATTTTGGTTTTAGTGCTCTCTTAGTGATCCATTGTTTTACAGTTAGCTCCTCCATTGGGATCGAGGGCAGAGAGTTCTCAGTCGGTACAATGCTCAAGGGAAACCTTTCTAAGGAGCTAGATGAGTGTTCAAACCCAGGTGCTGGCATTCTACTCCTGTCCTTGTACTCCTTATTAATTAGTCAAACAGTGCAAAATAATTAAAAAACGAACCTCAATGAGGTATGTGGATCTGATATTGACGAAATAGCAAATAAAATCCACGGTCTTGGTTTCCGCGATAGGGATTTGAATAGGACTCTTGTGTAGGGAGGTAGAAAAATAGCTTTACTCCTAGTACAGTGTAGTACTTGTAGTTACTGTACATATACAGACCTTTTCTTTGGATAAAGTGAGAAAGCCTAGTGATGCATCCTGCTCGGTCACTATGATATGCAATTCATAGCAAATATACACGACCACTTTCTGAGCAACAGACTGAAGAGCTGGAGAGCAGGAGTAATGATAATTGAGATGTGGCAAAACCCCTTTAATATCGCGCCATTTTCGGCGCTTTCTGTCATTTTGGCGGACAGCAAAATCAGTCAGAGAATTAGAGAAGGGCGAGTGGGATGTGATTTGTTTGTGCGACCGTCTTACTGTGATGTGTATGGTTGTGAATTAGGCTCGTAAAAATCATATGGACTCATTTTATATAGAAAAACCTTCATGTCGGCACTAAGTGTGTGGCTCTGTGTCTCAAAGAGCAGGAGTCTGTAGCTTTTCTGATCCAGCTCCAGCGACAACAGTTCTCTTTGTTCACAGAGACAACTATGCTTTTTGCTGGTGAACATTAGAACTAGGTAGATTAGAGAATTTCAGTTTTTAGTTAGTTAGGGTGAGAGTTTGAAAGAAGCATCTAGCGCTGTACAGCCGTGTGTGTGTGTGTGTGTGTGAGGGTGGGAGGGGGGGTTGAGGGGGTGCGGACAAACACAGGCAGACAGGCAGGCAGGCAGGCTTTTGAAAGGAGAGTGTATATTCTGTAGTCCAGACTGCTTTGAATCTGTATTGAAATGGCTTTTTATTAACAGTTTTTGGCCAGTTTTTGGTGAAATAATACCTTGTATTTTGTGCAGCCTGTACTTGTATTAGGATACAGAACTTTTCTAGTAACTGCAGGTGTATTTGATAGGTGCAAGACCCACCTTTTATTATCTGTTTTACATTTCTAATAGGTGTTTTTTTTTACTTTGGTGCGGCCCAGTTTTTGTTCATAGAGCCACCTTGTATTTAAAATTTTGGGAATACAGAAATTTTGTAGTTACTGTTGGTGTATTTCATTGGTGCAAAAAACCACCGTTTGTTATCTGTATAAACTTTAAATAGCTGTATTGTACATGGTGCGGCCCCCAGTTTTTTTCAAATAGCCATGTTGTACGACAATTCTGAAAAGAAAAAATTTTCTAGGAAAATGTTCTCGTTTGTCATTGCTGCAAAAAACGCAATTTTCTCATCCGTGTAACTTTTGAATAGTTTTATTGCACTCGTTGAATCTAAGTTTGGCGCAGTAGCGCACTTGATGATAGTTTGTTGAAAACTATCAATTTCTAGTCCCACTGGGCAGTTATAAATCCCTGGGGCTGAAAGAAGAACACTGTTGATTTTGTCTTACGGTTCTTCCACCAGACCACATTTCCCAGGTATTCGCTAGAAACATTTCAGTTTCTAATCCTAGTTGGCTGCAGGAAAATTTGAGGGATTTAAGAATAGCTGTGATTTCCTGTCTTTTAATAAGAGACTGTCAAAAAACTCTTCCATACTTTCTTAAAATTTTTTTCTTTCTGAACATGGAGCGAAATGCAGGTGGTAAGCGAGCAAAGAGGGGTGTAGAACATGGTGGTAGAGGTACGAGAGAAGGTGCTCCTTCCATGCTGGCGACAACACGCATGCCAGCGGATTGCCGGTTGCAGGACCGTCAGGCCTGTCATCGCTGGGTCAATCTCAGCAACGAACAGCATCGCCAATCTGTTCTTCAGTGGTTAATGCAACCTGCATCCAGCAGTCTTACCTCCCTCGTCCTCCCAGTCACGGCCAAAAATGTTGCATCAGCATCATCAGCATCCGCCCAAAACATGAAGCAAAGGCAGCCCAAATGTCAATCGTTACCCACCACTGTGGATAATCCATTTTCTGAAGACCTCTTTAAATGACAAAATGCGGTTGGGGTCAGAAGGCATGTTAAAAGATCAAGAGGCCCAAAGAGGATGATTTTGTCTGCTCTGACGCCCAGCTACTGATTGCCATCAAAAGGAGGGAAAGGAAGCCGGTAAATTTGGCAAAAACCCCGGGCGGTCGGCAACGGCTTGCAGTGGCCTCTTGCTTGTAGCCCCAGCTCCTGGATGCAGAATGTCAGGACGACAAAGTCAACTGTGTTGATGAGGGAGATGACGACATTGCGGATCCAACGTGGTCTTTTCAGCAGAATTTGTTGCGAGCGCTTCATCACTGGACGAGGAGGAAGACGAGGGGGTAGTATGAGTACGGGTCCCACCTCAAAAAGGGAGAGGGCGGTCGCAGAAGTCTGCTGAAATGTTTCCCGCCAGCCACGATCAGCGGAAACACCGCTCCTCGCTTATCCCCGTCAAAAAGGTCCAGGACCTCTCAAGCCGGGGCCCCTTTTTCGAGCAAGCCTCTGATTCACCCAGCGATTCATATGCCGCCTTTCCCGAAAACCCCATCAGAAGAGGCAAGAATCTTAGGTGTTTAACCACCACCAACATGTTAGTCACATGCAGTGAATGCATGAGTTGAAATGGTGGCAACCACTTGGCCAAAAGGGCCACACCGATCCCGGGCTTCCAACCACTGTCACCCCTCTGTCTCCCGCCCCTCCTCCTCCCCCCACCACCAAGCGTTCCTCAGCTGCCCATGTCTCTCAGAGTCATGATCAGGGATCAGCCTCCGCTTTAGCCTCCACCGTCGACCGAGCGCTGGCTGGGTGACAAGAACCTTGTGCCAGGCAAGGTGGTATGCGATAACGGTCGAAATCTGCTGGCCGCCCTTAAGATCGGTAGGCTGGAGCACATCCCTTCCCTGGCACATGTGATGAACCTTGTCGCCCAGAAATTTCTAAAAGCTACCCGGGTCTGGACTGCCTTGAGGAAGGCTCGAGGTTGATTCGCATTTCCCACCGTTCGCACCCTGCTTCATCCCGGACCAGGGCCTCCCCGTCAACCGTCTCATTGTTGGTGGCAACACGCTGGAATTCCACCCTCCACTGCTCCAGCGATTTGTGGCAGCAGCGCAATGCCATTGCGCAGTACGAAGTGAAACAAGGGCCCTGACAAGCAGCGGTGCGGACCTCGGGGTGTTGAGCCACCGAGAGTGGAGGCAGGTGAAAGAGCTCTGCACCATCCTTGCCAGTTTTGAAGAAAGCCACCAAATTGGTCAGTCGGACAATGCCCTTGTCAGCATGACCATTGTGGTGATTTAGTTCTGGAACAATCGTTGGACACTCTAAAACATCATTTTCCCACCAGCAATGGAGGAGGAGAGGGGACACAGATGCGGACACGGAGCCTTTCTCCCCCGTCGAATCCACAAGGCCCGACAGTTTCTCAATTTTATCGGTCTTCATAAGGCAGTGGTTCGGGGTCCAGGCTAGTGCAAGGCGGCGCCTCAGCTCTCAGGTGGGATCATCTGAGGCAAGTCAGGGCTGTGTTGAAGCATGTGCCGGAGGAAGCGGAGGAGGGGGGGAGATATTTTCCCGGACACCGACGTTACCGAGTCCCTGCCTTGGAAAGAGGTTGGCGCGAATTTGAGGCGAAGGGGGAAGAATGAGGAAGATCGTTTGCTAGTGCCCCTCGACCAGAGGCTTGGGAAATCAAGGCTCCATCTCTCACATGAGTGCTTGGTTTTCCATTTCCCCCAACATGATTAAGGCCTCAAAATGAACAACAGTTACTGGTTGGCCACCCCCCTGGATCCCCCGGGACAAAAAAAAACTCAGCACTTTCCTTCCACCCACCCCAAATAGAGAGTAAAATGCAGGAAATGGAGACCTTGCTGATTGATCAACTGGAGACATCTGTTTCGTCTGCTTTACGTTCTTCAAATGTCACGGTGGAACAACGTCTGCGACGTGACAGCAGTAGGTGCCAAGTAGCCGTAGCGGGGAGCAGAGCAGGCAATGTGGCAGAAGCTAAAGGGTGACCTCTGGCATTCTTTTAAATTTACCACCTCACCAATGCATGTAATGCAGGACACACATACAACAAAACCCGAGACCAGCTTAAGATCATGGTGCAAGACTATCTGCGTCTCAACACATGATTTTTTTTGGATGTGTTTTCCGGACCCAATTGACTTCTGGGTATCCAAAATGGATGAATGGCCCGAGCTCGCTCGCCACGCCATAGAGGTGTTGTCCTGCCCAGCAGCCAGCGTCATATCTGAGCGGACCTTCAGCACAGCTGGAGGAGACATTACAGACAAACTCATCTGCCCAGGAAGTTGGTGGGAGGAGCCTGTCGGTGCTGCTGAGCTGTGTGAGGACCGTGTGGAGCTAGGTAGGGGAAACTCTGCCTAGCGAAGCCGTGTTGCCTGGGACCTTTTTTGGCTTGTGGGGGACGTAGGGTGGCCCCGGGGGGGGGGCAGCAGCTGGGGGAAAGGCAGGGCAGAGGCATTAAAGGGAACCTTTTTTGCGGGCAGAAGTTGAGGGAGTGGGGTTCAGTTCGGGGGTGGGAGGGGGGCGGGGCCCTGGGAAACCCTAGCCTGCCCGTAAACCTCCCAAGTTTTCAGGCAGATTACCCCCAGCGCTTAAAACCGGGAGGGAAAATTTTCCAGTGGTTCCAAAAAAGGGAACCCTTCAGGCAGCCCGCCTATTTAAAACCCCGGGACCTATAAGGAATGGTGCCAAAGAAGAGGGGCCCGATCTCGGCCGTTATAAACGGCCTTAAAAGGGGGATCTGGAAGAGTCATGGAGGAGCGGGAAGATCCCGGAGGAGGCAGGGACCCCTTTAAAGAAAAGCTCCTGAACGACGAGCGCTTCAGGCCATGCAGTTGGGGAGCAGTGTGTCGGCAAGCGCAGCATGGACGGCTCGCAACCAGATGGCGAGCGGCTAGCCCAGAACGCCGAGGAGAGGGTCGCGCGGGAAATCCCGCCCCGTGGGGAACGCCGGCCAGTCAGCCCATAACAGCGGAGGAAGTGGCGGGCATCCAAGGCCGCAAGTTCAGCGCCTGTAGTGGGCGGAAGGTAAGCAGCGGGGGCCTGGCGGAAGTCCCGCCCAGTGGACATGTCGGCCCTAATCATGACGGGGCCGGGCGCATCCCTATGATGGGCGGAGTACACCACCCGTGTATTTGCTTCCTGTGGGGGTTCCGGCCCTGCGGGGGGCATTGGGGGGTCGCGGGGATCCCCAGCATCAGGGGGGGTCCGTGGAGACCGAAGATGGGGGCCCGGGAAAGGTGAAAAAAAAAAAGGACGTCGGCCGGGAAGCCCCGTCCCTTCGATGACGCGGCAGGTCCCGGCCCCATTTTGGAAGGGCAAGGACCCCTGAAGATAAGGGAGATTGGAAGCAGGGGCAGTGCCGCCCAGGGGGCGGATGCCGGGAGCAAGCTGCTCACCGAAGGGGGCGGGCAAAAATCCCAGCACAAGAAACCCGCATATCCCCCCTGAGAAAGTGGGTCTTTGCAACAATGTTGGAGAATTTTTAAAAGCATTTACAGAGAGGAAGACGGGGTCAAAAATGTCTACAGCACCATCACGGCACGAACTGTTCAAATAAGCGATAGGCTTCATCAACAATAGGGAATCAGAGGGGCGCAGTAAAGGAAGTGGTTCCCCCATAAATGCGCCCCTGCCTAGTCAGAAGGAAAAGAGGAAGACGGAGAAGATCAGCAAATTTCTGCGACATGTCCCTGCAGAAATCCAAATGCTAGAATCCCCCCCGCAGATGGCCACCCTGATCTTGGGGGACGGGGATTTTCTTATAGGACGTTTTAATATACAGGTGTCGGGATACGTTCGCTGGGCTTTTCCCCACCTTTAGCACAACGACCTGCGGGGTTTAAATGGGCACAGGGGACCAAAACCCCCTGGGAGAGTTGCTGCTCCTGGCCGGGAGTGCAGCTTTCCGGGACCAATCGGGGGGGCCCGGGATCCGCACCAATCACTGCGGGGGGGGTGTCCAGGCAGACCGCTTAAACCCCTCATTCCTTCTAGGCTTTGCCTGAAAAAGGGGCCCCCTAGTTTTCCCCTGTGCTTTTGTGTTTGGTTTTCCTTTGTATCTTGCCTCGGCTTCCCTTTGACTCGTTTCTGCCCCCTTTATGTCCCCGCGCCCCCCGCAGTATTTTTGACCCGGCTTTAGTTCCTGTTTACTCTCTGTTTCTGATTTTGGCTAACTTCCTGCCCATTCCCAAACCCGGGGCTTTTTTGACTCTGATTTTCCAGAGGGCCCCTCACTTAGCACGTAGGGGTGTCGCCCAGTTGGGTCTCCCCTGGGGCACACGCCAAGAAGCAGGGACGTGGGCTGGGTGGCAGTCGGGGCCCCATGCCCTCCTGTGCGTGACAGTTTGTCGGGCCACTATTTCTCTGCTCCTTTTTCACCCATTTACCCATGGCTGCATTAGTAAGAATCAGGGGCTTACCCATTTGGGTCCGGCCCTGCACTTAGAGTGCAGCAGCGGGAGACCCCCCAGGGTACCCCTCACGGGACCCTTCGGCACCTTCCCCCCGTTAAGTAAACCCCCCTATTAAACCCCAAGAGGTTCGCAGGGGATAGAAAGGCCTTTTTATGTTTAAGGAAGGATCCGATTGTCTTTCGCTCCGGTAATGAGGACAGAGGGTGGAATTTTATGCCCTACCCCAAGGGGTCTCCCAGGAAGGGCTTTTCCGCTCCCCATCGACTCCCCGAGTTGTTTCTGTAGACCACTTTTTTGACTCCGGGGGTTTCTTTTGATCCCCCGATAGAGAAGCCGGGCTGAACGCAGTCACCACTTTAAACGGGGCAAGGGGCCCGGTGGAGGAGTATTGTTCAAGTTCGGCGTGGTGTTTTCCATCAGGGTGGAATGCCCCACCTTAGGTGCCATTCAGATTGGGCTGCGACTATGTAAAGGGAAAATTATTGGTAGTTTATCCCCCCCGGCACACTTGAGGGGCTAGGGCTTTGGCGTTCGCCTGGATAGCGGTTTGGGGAGAGACCCAGGAGGGGACTTTACTCCTTTACCCCATTTTTACCCCCTTCCCCCGGTCAGTCACACCCCCGGGACCCCTCAGTTGAGATGCCCCCCGAGGAGCCTATGAACTAGGACCTCGTCTGCGGGCCACCAGGGACTGCGGGACCTTACCTCGCATCCTGAAGTGTGCCAAAAAGAAACCAAGCCAAAAACCCCATCGGGTGACTCAGGGGAGGGTCACCTAGGTGAACAGGTTTTTCCCCCATGGGTCAAAAAATTGTTACTTCCATTTAAGTTTTCATATCTTTCCGGGTCTTTCCGGGAGGGCCTTTGGGGATTGGGGATCAGCTTGCAACTTTGTGGACATTTCATTTTTTAAGCGGGGGGCCCTTCCGGAGGCCCGATCTGTTTCCTTGCAGGTTGTGGCATAGATGCTACCCCGTTGGTCAAGGGCAAGATCCAACTTGCCCCCCTGACTTGAGATGATGGGGGGATCTATCCACTGAGAGGTGTTTTCTGTTTGTCATGGAGGGCTTACCTGGACGTGGGTTGGGGTTCCCCTGGCTTCAGAAACAACCCGGATTGATGAATTCTGGAGAATTTTGATTAGGTGGGGAAAGAAATGCATTAATCAATGTCTTCTGATCATCCGGGGTAATGGGGAGATTGAGCAGATTCCCCCTTTATTCGCGACTTAGCTGTGTTTTTTTCCAAGACCAGTCTGAGCAGTTACCCCCATAGGTCTAAATTGTGCTATTGAACTATTCCCGGGGTAAATTTTTTCCCTAAAGGCAGGATATAAAAATCTGTCTGCCCCCTGAGAGACTTCCATGAAGCAGTATATGAGAGAGTTTACAGAAGGGCCCAAACCATCCTTGGGTGTCCCTAGGGGCGGGTTTTTTTTGTGAAAAAAAAAGATGGAGTCTCCATCCATGCATATTACCGGAACTCAATAAGGTAACTTTTAAAAAACCAATACCCTTTCCTTGATTCCCGCCCTGTTCAATAAAATTAAGGGGCAAAGTGGTTCTCCAAACGGATCGAGGGGGCTACAACCTTAATGGGATAAAGGGAGGGGGGAAGGAAACGCATTTAAACGCCCCCAGGGCCCTTTGAATATTTTGGGTTTTGCCCCCTTTTGGGTTTTTTTTAAGCTCCTGCGGGCTTTCCGAACCTTGTAAAGATGTTTTTCCCAGATCTCATTGGGCGTTGTATGGTTGTTTTCTGGACACATCTTAAATTTTTGCAGGATTTGGGCTTCCCACGTTAAACACGTACGGGGAATTTTGTAGATTCTAAGGGTAAATAATTTGTTTGCCAAAAATGAAAATGTGTTTTCGGGGTTCAAGAGATACCTTCCCGGAATTTTTTGACTCCAACTCATTCCGATGGGCCGGAAAGGGCCAGGCAACTTTTTTGGGTTTTGCCCCCCCCTCCCCGAAAGCCCTTTCAGTGGTTCTTAGGCTTTGCCAATTATTATCAAAATTATTCTAATTTTTTTGTTCTCGTCCGGGGCCTTAATGATATGACAAAAAGGGGGTTGATTTTTTAAAAACTGGCAACCGGAGGCCTTGAGGCTTTTTAAAAAATCAAGCAGTGTTTTGTTGCACCCCAGTGTTTGGTTCAAGCTATCTACCAACCCCCTTTGTCGTTGAGGGGACGCTGGAGTTTGGGGGGGGGCAGTGCATCTCAGGGGTCGGGCCCCCTTGACAATCTCCGGCCTGTGCCTTCTTTTCCCATAAATTCTCCCCTTTCCCAAAAGGAAAAATGATTTGGGAACCGGGAAATTTTTGGCAATTAAATGGCTTTTGAGAAAGGGGCCACTTCCTCGAGGGGGCCCAGCACCAATCCGCCTAACCCATCATAAGAACCCTTACCTTTTTAGAGAGGCAAAAGGTTTAAAACCCCCCAGGCACGTTGGGCATTGTTCTTTCTATTTAACTTTTTGGGTTTCAACAGACCTGGATCTAAGAAGTTAAGGGGGACGCTTGCTAGAAGTTCGTCCAGTCACTCACCTCAGGATGATCCAGTACCCCCTTTTACCCAAAAAATGGTTTCCTGTCATCTCCCCCGACTTAGCCCCGGAGATCAAACCACCCGGGAAAGAGACCCGTGGGTTGTCCTGTTTTAATTCTTTGTTCCCACTCAGTTTCGGGCGACATTTAAAAAAATTTCATGATTCATGCTACTGACATCCTGGGTGTCGGCACAAAGAGACTCTTTTCCCGAAATTACTGGTGGGCCCTCATTTCCCCCTGATGTGGGGGTGTATGTAACACCTGGACACTTGTGCTCGGCAAAAGGGCCCAGAACCCCCCTCGGTGAACTTTGCCCCTTTCCATACCGGACCACCATGGACTCAATTTTTATGGATTTTTGACCGATCTGCCTACCCCTGAGGGGAAGACGGTCATTTGGGGGGTGTGGGTTGCTTTAGTAAAAATGTGCCACTTGATCCCGTTTAAAATTTTACCGTCGTCTAAAAAATTGCGGAACTTTTCATCAACATATCGTTAAACGCATGGGAACCCCAAAAAAAATTGTGTCTGATAGAGGGGTTCAATTTTTTTTCTTGTTTTTGGAGGCTCTCGTAAGGCTCGGGGATCACCCCCGTCCCTTTCCACTGCTTTCCACCCCAAAACTAATGGGGGGGCGGAGAGGGTGAATCAACTGTTCGCAAAAATCAGGTTCTTTGTCTCCGACCCCAGGGGGAAAAGGGTGAAAAACTTACCCTTGGGGGATTCGCTATTTAACCAGGATATTGTTCGTCTGTGTTTCTTTTCCCTTTTTCTGTAATTAGGCTTCCTCCTAGGCATGCATCATTGTCCGGGCTACTTTGATCATAGGGGGTGGATGTCATAGTTAACGATCTGTGCCAGTCTGGCCCAAGTTCAGAAGAATTGGCGAACGCCCGAAATCCGAAAGGAAAATGTATAAAGGCGCCTTTGTACTGGGGATTTAAGGGTTTGGGGGTAAGGTTTTGGGGTTTTACCCGGGTTTTCGTTTTAAAGGGCCCCCTGGTAAATTGGCCGGGCTTTGTAGCCTTAAAAATTTTGGAGGTGATTTAAACCAGTGGGTACCGTCTTAAATTACCATCTGGGTTCCGGAACATGATGTATTTCACCAGTCGCTCCTGAAGAATCTTTTTCCCCCCGCTATCCCCCCTGCTAAAACTCCTCCCCCGTTAGAAAATTAAGGGGGGGTTTAAATATAGGTGGCCCCAACATTGACTCCGCAATAAAAGGTCATTGCAATACCTGTTTCCATTGGGAAAGGGGTTATGGCCTGAGGGGAGGGCGTGGGTTCCGCTAACCGATTCATGCAGATTCCCTCATCAAGGAATTCCACGACACCATCCCCCAGACCCACCAGGAAAAGGGGCCGTGGCCCCCCCTAAAAAAGGGGTACGCAGGATTTCGTCTGGGGATTCTCCACCTGTTTGCACAACGACCCGCGGGGTTAATAGGTCTAGCAGGGACCACACCCTGGGAGAGTTGTGCCCTGAGCCCGGAGTGACAGCTCCCCAGGACCCCCTCGGAGGGCCCGGGTGCCGACCAATCAGCTGCGGGGGGGTGTCCGACAGACTGCTTAAACCCCTCATTTCCCTCTAGGCTTTGCCTGCAAAGGGGTTTCCCCCGTGTTCCTGTGCTTTTGGATTGGTTTTTCTTGTAACTTTACTCGGCTTGCCTTGACTCCCTTTCTGCTCTCCGTTTAGTACCCATCCCCACACGTATTTTGACCCCGGCTTTGTTCCTTTTTACTCCCCGGTTCTGATTTTGGCTTTTTACGTTCCTGACCTTTACCGAACCAAACTGTTTAAATCTGAGCTTCCTACCCCCCTGCACTTAGCAGGGGGGGGCTGTCCCTTGGGTCTGCCGCCTAGGCAGCCGCCAAGGAGGCGGGGACAGGGGGCTGGGGGCAGTCAGGGCCCACTGCACCTCCTCTGACGGACACAGAAACAGAAAAAGGAAAGAAAAAAAGAAAAAGAAAAAAAAGGGTGATGGCCCCCCTGGGCCCCAGGGGTTTTTTTTGGGCCAGTCGTGGAAGTTGGGCAGCTGCAAAGCTCCCCCCAGAAACCCCTCCCCCCCCCCCCGCCCCCCCCCCCCCCCCCCCCCCCCCCCCCCCCCCCCAAAAAGGGGGGCTCGGGGGCTGTGGGGGGAGAAAGGCAGAGAAAACCTGAAAAGGCTGAGCTCCTGAGGCCCTGCAATTCTTTTTTTCAAGGGCTGCAGGTGGCAAGTCTAGTCAGGGACAGAAGGGGTGAAAGGTCGTTCCAACCAAAGGGGGGGCTCCCGGATGGGGGGGGAGCCCCAAAAAAACGGGGGGGCTCCCGTTTTGGGGAGGAGCTCCTAAAAATGTTGGGGTAACTCCTCCTAGCGGGGAGGGCAAAGTGGTACTAGGAGGGACCCCAAAGCTTGGTGAAAATTAAAGGTACGGGGGGCCCAACCCGGCCCGTAGCAGTGGGGGGTACCTGGCGACCATGGTGCAAAGGGGGAAATTCTGTCTCCCATGAAGCAGAAGTGGTCGCCAGGGATACAGCTGGTCCCCCAGGGGTCCCAGAGATGCAAAAAATGGTTAGAAAAGTTTGCAAAGGGCCTATAAAAAAAAGGGGGGCCCCGGGGGGGAATTACCCCCCCCCCAAAACGGGGGCTCCGCTCCCCCAAAAAAAAAATTCCACGTCTCCTTCGCCCCCCCCCACCAGCAGGGGGCCGGGGGGGTCCAGGTTTCAGCGGCTCGTCCCCGGATGCCCCGAAAAAGGATGAAAGGGCGACCCCGAAAAGGGGGGAAAGGGGGGGTCCTCTTTCGGATTTAAAGATTCGGATTGGGAGCCTTCCGAAAAAACCCAAAAAAGGGGGAAGTTTTTTTTGGGCCCGTCGGGGGCCGTGGGAATGTGGGGGTTAACTGGGGGGGCGATGAAGCGTGCCCACCGAGATCTAGGGTTTGGAGTGCCCTAGGCACAGTCAGCGCGAGTGAATCTTTGCCTGATCCCCCCCCTACGCTCTTCGGGGTTTTTTACGTCACTTTTTTCGGCCAGAGGGGGTAGAACTTCTTCTGGTCGAACTATAAGCTGCCTAAAAAGCTCCCCCGAGTGGTCCCACTTTTCCCGTGCGACCAATCTTGCCAGAGTGGGGGCAAAAGGGGTGACCGTTATTTCCCCCTTATGAGTCCTTCGGCGAGGCATAGGGGTCCCCCAGAAAAATAAAGACGGTTCGGGATCGGTCGGTGCATGGACGTTTTCATAAGCTGAAGCTCTGAGGGCACGGTTACCCTATTTCCATCGGCCCCTTCCTTGGGAGAGATCGGGTCCGGGCTTTACAGGGGGCGCCAAGCTGTGCATAAGTGTGGTAGTCCGGGCCATTTAGCGCAGGCTGCAGGGACAGAAATGTGCCCTGTGCGGCGCGGGGGGGCATTGGCTGCCCCGTGGCCTGATTTGCTCCACTTTTTGGGGGGCCCCCCGGACACCCGTTCAGCCGGTGCCGCAGTCCCCCGCCAATGCGGTTGCCGCCCTGCAGAGGGGTGGTTTCTCATAAGGGCCCAGCAGTGGAAAAGGGGGGCGGGGGGGGGGGGAAAAGCGTTGGGCCTTCCCGCAGCGCCACCGGGGAGGCGTAGGGGTAGAGGGGAACTGGGGGGAACCCCGGCCCCTGCTCAGGGCCGGCCCCCATCATTTCGAGACCGGGCGGGGGGAGCTGAGGAGGGGGAAGAGCGGCTAGAAAAGGGAGGGGCCTTCTCCCCCCCAAAATCTCCCCTGATATGATTGCGG
>JAODAL010057783.1:0-22469 GCA_025379985.1 Phyllomedusa bahiana | reverse complement strand
AAAAAAAAGTGTTTTTATTTTTCTGGAGGGGTGCCCGTAAATTGGGTTTGGGGCTACCCTGGCTTCGAAACTTCCCCGGGGGTTTGACGGGAATTCGGGAGAATTAACCAAGTGGGGATCAGGTTGTTGCAGATTCTCCCGTCAAAAAGGGGCAATACAAGGGACCCGGTTTTTCCATACTCCCAAGGAGACTGTTGTTCAGTTATTTCCCCTATTTAGAAAAGGGAGAGTTAAACCCTCCAGGTATGGACCGGGCAAATTGTCCTGTTTTCTAAGGTCTTTGTCCCCACTCGCCCGTCTTGGGATTTTTAAAAAAATTTTCATAAATTCGGGGTGTCTGGCCAAAGGGGCCCCCCTATTTTCTGGGATTTACTGGTGGCCGTTTTTGTCTTTGAGTTTGGGGCCCTTTTGAATCTTGCGAAGCTGTGCCGGGAAGGTTCCCAAACTCGCCTCCTGGCAACTTTGTTTTCTACCTATACTTAAACCCCGTGACTCAAATTTCCATGGTTTTCCCATGACCGAGTTTCCCTACCTCAGAGTGTAATTTCAGTTATTTGGGTGGTGTGGATCGTTTTTGTAAGATTGCCATCTTGTTCCCTAAGGGGGTTACCGTCGTCCAAAAAACTTGCTGAACTTTTCACAAAAATTTGTCAAATTTTCATGGTTTACCGGAGAAAAATTGTTTCTGACAGGGGGGTTCAAAAATTTTTTTCTCGTTTTTGGGGAGCCCTTTGCAAGGCTCTGGGGGGTCACCCTTTTCCCTTTTCCTCTGCCTTCCACCCCCGAGACTAAAGGGAGACTGGAGGGTTAAATCAAATGATAAACAAAAACCCGTCGTTATGTATCTGATCAGCAGGTAGATTGGGTAAAATACTTTCCAGTGACCTCTATCACATTTGGGTGTTATCATTAAAAATCTGTGCACAGTCTGGGACAAGTTCAGAAGAACTTGGTCAACGCACGACATCAAAAAAAAAAGAGTGACAAAAAGGAAAGTTGTCTTTGGTTTGCTGTGGGGGATAAAATTTTGGTTGTCCCCCCGAAATCTTCGCCAAAAAAGTGCCTTTGCGGTAAATTAGCCCCACGATTTGTGGGTCCTTTGTGGTGCGGAAGTGGTAAACCCCGGTGGCATACCGTCTTTTTACCTCCCTCCTCCGGTTCATAATGTTTTTACCATCACTTTTCCCAATCTCCGTTTTCCCCTTCAAAACCCCATCCCCCCTTTTAGTTAGGGGTCTTTGGGAAATTGAAGTCGCCCGCATTTTAAGTAAATAGAGTGAGGGTCCTTTCAGTCGTTGTAACTGGAAGGATTTTTGGCCCGGGAGGAGAGGTTGGGGGTTTCCCGGCCAGGTTCATCCCGCTGAATGCTGATCAGGGTTTCCAGACTCTCACTCGGAAAACCCAAACCGGGAAGGGTCCAGGGCCCCTCTAAAAGGGGGGTTTGTCATGGGCCCTTTCCGCCGTGAAGCAGCAAGCATGGGGGAAACCCTCTGTCAGTTGACACACCCCCGGGGGAGAAACCCCGGGGTGATAAGCTTAGGAGTGAAATCACTCCCACAACAGAGGGGGCGGGTGTGTGCATGGCCAATAGGAGGGCCGGAGGCCCCTCCCCAATCATTGCGGGGCCCGGGTCTGGGTTCCCCATTTTTAAATCCCTCCTTCTTCATTCTTTTCCTGTGATTGGTTCCCCCTTTTACTTCCTGTGTTTCTGTGGGATTTGCTCTTGATTTTGACTCGGCTGCTTCCTGACCTGCCCCTTTCTCCGACTTTGTACTGTGCTCCTGACCGTGTTTGGACCCCGGCTTGTTTTTGACTATTCTTTTGGCTTATGTTTCTTGGCATATACGTTCCCGTACTGTGACTGACCCGGACTGTGACTGACGCGGACTGATGGACTTTGAGTTTCCCTGACGGCCCTGCACTTAGCAGCGTAGGGGCTGTCGTCCAGTTGAGGTCTACCACCTAGGGCAGCACGCCAAGTAGGCAGGGACAGTGGGCTGGGTGGCAGTCAGGGCCCACTGCACCTCCTCTGACATGACACTCCCCATGTGTTATACTGTGGTTTTTTGCATTCTGGTGTGAACTAGTACCTAGAGAATTTGCTCATTAATTAACGGCACCTGTTATCTTTTCCCATGCAGCACAAGGGCCCGAGACGCCTGCTGCTGGTATCCAGTGTATCCACCAGCCATTAAGCTGTAAGTGTGGTTTTGTAGTTTTTTGGTAATTTATGTCCCATTTTTCTGTGGTTTTGTTTTTTGATAGTGTATGTACTCGCAAGAAATGAGGAGCCTTGAATTTGGCTTTCGAGCTAACATACTGTAGCTACTGTATCAACTAATACCTCATAGATTGATATTTTTCCCGTAGGTTATCTTTTTACCCTAAAATAATGGGGAGCTTAGGGTACAAGTATTTTGTGCAGTGCACCTTCTAAGTGCTGGGCATCTTGCCCATTTTTTTTTTTTTTGTGTGGGTGATATAAGCTTAAACCTAGCATGGTATAACTGTATGAATGGTGTTACCCTTTGTATCGCTTTAACTATATGCAATTTTCCCTCGGTATTGTTTCATTTTTTGCAGTCTCCCCATGTTTTATGCTGTGGATTTTCGCATGCTGGTGTGAACTAGTACCTATAGCATTTGCTCATTAATTAACGGCACCTGTTATCTTTTCCCATACAGCACAAGGACCAGAGACACCTGCTTCTGGTATTCAGTGTATCCACCAGCCATTGAGCTGTAAGTGTGGTTTTTTAGTTTTTTGGTAATTAATGTCCCATTTTTCTGTGGTTTTGTTTTTTGATAGTGTAGGGACTCACAAAAAATGAGGAGCCTTGCCGTTGACTTGCGAGCTTGCGTACTGTAGCTACTGTATCAACTAATACCTCATATTTTGATTTTTCCATTATGTTATATTTTTGCCCTAAGATACTGGGGATCCATTGAGCTGTAAGTATGGCTTTGTAGTTTTTGTTCATTTATGTCCATTTGTCTGTGGTTTTGTTTTTTTCATCTTATCTATACCAAATGGTATTGTAACTTACCAGTGCTCGCTTTTTGTGGGAACAGATAACACATTAAACCATGCAATCACTGTAAAGTTAAACTTTGCTGCATCTGTGTTGCCTTTGTACTTTGTTTGCACTTATGTTATGTATGCAACCCCCCTCGAATGTACAGCACTCTGGAATTAATATCATTTTCAAAATAATAATAATAATAATAATAATAATAATAATCTGTATATATTTTAGAATAAAATTCCCTAACTTGATCTGCAATTTGGATTGTAGTGTCTGCATGTCATTATAGAAATGATGTTTTAGGAAGATGCTTAGGCGCCTTTGCAGGTTTGCGGACACCATAAGATGCTGAAGCTTGATTAACACCCCTAAA
This sequence comes from Phyllomedusa bahiana, assembly GCA_025379985.1. NCBI lineage: Eukaryota > Metazoa > Chordata > Amphibia > Anura > Hylidae > Phyllomedusa > Phyllomedusa bahiana. The sequence continues at coordinate 19,070 of JAODAL010057783.1, read as the reverse complement.
AAGACCTCATTTGGGACACTACACCCTTTAATGAATCCCACAGGTGTTTCACATTTTTTTTAGCATTAGGCTGTGAAAATGGAAAATTAAATTTTTTCCAATAATACACAGTTTTAGTTGAAAAATGTTTTATTTTCACAAAGAATCCTGAAAAAAAGCAAAATTTGTTATGCAATTTCATCCAAGTTTGGCAAGTTTTATACTAGAGTGTCAACTGCTGTTTGGTGCATGGCAGGGTGTTCCTGTGTTGAAGCGCTATTTGGCTTTTGGTGAGTCAATGTCACATTTGCAAATCCCCCAAAGTTCCAGAACAGGTGAAACCATGGAAAAATCACCCCATTTTAGATTCATCACCCCCAAGCTACTCATCTACAGCTGTAGTGTACATTTTTAGCCCACAGGTGTTCCACAGTTTTCAAGCATTGGGCTGTAAATTTTTTAAAAAAAAACTGCAATTCCGGCATTGTTTTTTGGCATTCATTTTTAAAGCATTTGCCGTGCGCTATAAATGACAGGATAACTTTACTGTGCTGGTCAGTACAATTACAACAATATAAATTTTATATAGTTGTTTATGTTTTAATACTTTGGTACTATATAAAAGCGTGATTTTGTCGTCATAGTCCGACAGACATTACTTTTTTATTTTTCTGTATGTGGAGCTGATTCAGGCCTTTTCTTGTGGGATGAGTTGACAGTTTTGTTAGTACAATTTTGTTTTTCATATGACACTTCTCTTTAATGATTTTGGAAGGTGGAATGAACAAAAATACAGCAATCCCTGTAGTTTTTATATCTTTTTTTACAAGCAGGTACAAACATAACATGAGGGTTAGCACAGTGTTACATATAATGTATAATCTTTTATAGCAGTGTCGTTATGCCTCAGTGATACTCATTTATATTATATATTATATATATATATATATATTATATATATATATTATATATATATATATATATATTATATATAATTTTATGTTCTTTACTGTCTTTACACAAGACACCCAGTAACCATCTTAGGGCAGGACTGTATTTAAAAAAAAAAGACTTAGGAGGTTTAGTAACAAGGTCAGTGGTGTCCACTATACCAATTATATCTTAGGGGATGGATCCTCTTCAGTGCCCAAGTAATTTAAATTAAAATGTATTCTAATCATTAAGGGGTTTTCTCACTAAAAAGATTAGTTGTTATCATGGAGAGGCAGATAATTAAAAACATTTTCTCAATACATTGCTGGGTTGTCTTTTCTTTGCTTAGGAGATAAAGAAGAATTTATCTCCTCTTAGAGCACATAGGTTTCTCTGGTTTCAACCATCCCACCCCCCACCTCTCCCTGCTCTCTTTTACTGTATATCTTATTGCTCTAAGCTGCCTTTGCTTACTCAGTCCATCTATGGTGACTTAGCGCCTACACAGACTTATATCTAGTAACAGACTTTGATGCTTCTCATATAGCTAAGTAGACACCCTTTAGAGCTCTGCAGCCTGGTATAATACACTTTATAAATCTCTTGCACTCATTGTCGGTGTAACAGGAATACCTAGGAACATCAGAGTTGATGTTTCAATCATTGCTATAGACCCACTCATAGCTTGAACAGCATGTGTGATTCTACAGCTGGCTGTGAAACTGCATGGTGAGAAAACTCCTTTAATTAAGGTCAAATGACTGTATTCTGAAATATAAATAAACAAGTCAAATTCTGAAGTGTGTGATCCAACTTGACAATTTGCAAGTCATACAACCTGCACTATGGTAAGAAGAACAAAAATCCTTGGAAACACACTGTTGCAATGAAGTACTGTAGATTGGACAGGAATTGAAAGCATTAGCTAATCACATAATTATTATATACAGAACTTTTGGACAAGACTTGCTCCTCGGCCTGCTTTTCAAACAAACCCAGATAATTTTTCTTGGACATTTTCCACAATACTAAATCCTGCTATCCAAATATATGCAGAATGTCATGCTAGAATATTGAAATCTATTTTTAAATCACATCTATAGGGTGCCAATTGCACATGATTTAGTTTAACTGTTACTTATTCCAAAAACAACAGGATCACATACAACATTTCAAGAAAAGCATAGGAAATGGTATTAAGCAGCATGTTATGTGATTTCTTTGCATAAAACTGTAATAAAACTGAATTAATCATTGAAAGGAGTTGCTGAATTTTCAAGACACTGTGCTTTTTATTGGAATTGATATAAGTCCATTAAAAGAAGAAAAATAATTTGTTAACTGTATGGAGTTAATAATGTGAAATTTAAGCTATCACACAAGTCAAATCTCAAGAAATGTTTTAAAAGTTAACTGGTTCCCTGTCTACTTTTGTGCAGGTCAGGTGCCATCAAACAATTGTGACCCATTAAGGCATTAACTCCACAAGACCTTTGATGGCATTCTGTGAAATCTGGTACTAACACATTATCAACAGAAGCCTCAAAGCACTTTTTTTGAATCTTGAAAAGTAATGGTATATGACTTTATGATACCCAGTAATTGGATGCCCACTTCTTTGAAGAATTGGGGGTGGGGGTTAACACTGCAATACCCTCTATGTTTTTCCTGCACTGTGGCAGAAAAATATTACTGTGGCCCTTTCATGTTTAGGTTTTAGGCTCCTGGAAGCCAAACCCCTACTAATCATAAAGTGATGACAAATCATAGCAGTATGCTATCATTTCATAACATAGGAGTACTCCCTTAATTTCTGTATTTTTTTTAGTGACCTTTTTGGGAGGTCGGCTGTTATTTTTACTCTGTTCCTTTAGTTGACATAAGTAGCAAAGAAAGTGTTGGAAGGCCCGTTCCAGGCTTATTCTGGGACTGATTCTTTGCAGGTTGAGTTCACTTTCTTATTGGTATAATTTTTTTAGGGGACATTGAAGTTTGATCTCCCTATAATCTGTTTTTCGGAGTCAGGATGGAGAAAATACAGACATTTTGGTAGTGCATTTTATTTTTATTTTTTAGGCCCCCACCTTGCAGTTTTTGTAAAGTTAGTTTTACCCCAAAAAAGGGGCTTTTTGGGGAAAAAAAACCCCCTGCACGCCGTATTTGTGTGGTAGGCGGAATCCATTCCGTCTTTTATGGTTCCACGTTCTCATAGAAAAAACCTATGGATTGTTCTCCTACCCCCGGCGAATCCCCCCCGGGCGGGGAAAAAGTGACTGCACATTATTTCGGCGTGTAGGAAGTGATAATGATGTTAGGGGGCCCGTGAGATGGGCCCCCCTCCCGCCCCCAAATGCCGGCTCCCGGCATAATTGCGGGGCGAAATCCGTCCAAGCAATTATGTCGGCAATAAGCCGTGTGAACATGGCCTAAAAGTTAGTCCCAGAGAGTTGAACAGAAATGCAGGATTTGTGCCAGACCACCACTTTGATGGTAGTCCTAGAGGTAAGGTTTCTCTAGATGATATTTGCTATTTGGAAAAAACAAAGAAAACAAAGCTTAAAAAAAAACTAAAAACGTGTTTATAGTAGTGAGGGAAAATTGAACCCCCTTGGACCTAGGAAAAAAGTAAAAGGGCCCCCACACTATCATTATATTTAAAGTGCCTCCTTATGTGGTAGAAGGGCTTTTACCCCCCCTAGGCTCAGGGCCGGGGTAAGGACTGTACTTTGCCCCCCTATACCCTACCCTGTGCTCAGGACATTTGGTACTGCATCAGATATAGTGAATTCTTAGGTTAGTGCAGAATTTTTGTTACGGGGAAGACCAGGGGGTTGCTCTGTTACTTCAAAAAAAAAAGACAAAAAAAATTATGTTCATGAATTTTCAAAGCTGTGAAAAAACCCCCAAACTGGGGAAGATATGGCAGTAATGAAAAAGGGGGAAATCATTATGGGTAAAATACTGGGGTTTTCAAAACAATATAATACAAATAGGGTTGTTTGGGCCCCCAAAAGTATAACAGAACCATAAAAGATGTACTCCTCAGTCAAATAGAGGGGGCGGCAAATCGAATGAGGTTATTATTTTGGGCGATTTAAAAACTTTTCGACATCAATTGGGAATCTGAAACCCTGTAGCTCTCACAAAGGAAAAACAGTTTTTTTTTAAATTAACTAAGATAATTACCTTGCCAAATGGTGCAAAAAACGACTAGAGGAAAGGGCCCCTTTAGTTTTTAATTTTGGAAAATAGAATGACGAGTAACAAAGGTTCGGGGTTTGAGGGGCACCGGGGAAAATTTGGGGACCATAATATAATAAATTTTCGTTTTCCTTCAATAGAGTTTATGTAAGGGCCACAAAAACTGAATTTTAGGAAGGCTAATTTTTTATTCTGTTTTGGGAGGCCCCTAAACCGTATTGACGGGGCCCCAATGTTTTAAAAAATATGGCAGAAACTAATAATAAATGGGATATTTTTAAAAAATCCTAGGCTCCACTGTGAGGGGTAATACCTTATGGTAATAAAAAAATTTAAAAAACAGGAAAAAAACCCAATGGGGATAAAAGGGTGTAAAGGGCAATAAAAAAAAAAAAAGGGAAAAGTGTTTACCTACAAAAAACAGGAGGGTAGGAAGAGGCATAAGAAGCTATAGGGAAAAAAATAAAGTTGTAAAATAAAGTAAAGGAAGCAAAGTGAGACAGAAAGAATATCGCATAAAAAGTAAAACAAACCCCAAATTTTTTTTAAAAAAAAACTAATAAATTAAAAAAGTTTAAAAAAAGAAAATGTTGGCCTTTAAAAAAATACTGGGAGGACAGTTAGGGCGATGGGGAAAAAAAGCAAACCTACTAAACCTTTTTTCCACTGTTTTTACCCGGGAGGTGAGCTTCCTGTTGAACAGAGGGGAGGTAAACCCCAATTAAAAGTTTCTTGTCTTACCCCAAAAAGAAGTGCAGCTCCGTCTTAAGAAGATTAAAAAAAGACAAATCCCCAGGTCCGATGGCATACACCCCCGTGTCCTTTAAAGGGGGTTAAATGTGTCATAGAAGGCCCCTATTCTTATATTCATGGATGTTAATAAGGGGATGTCCAAAGGATTGGCGATAGAAAAATGGTGCCAATATTCAAAAAAGGGGTCAAAAAGTGTCAAAGGAAAATTTTGCCCGGTAAGTTTGACCTCGTTTTAGGTAAAAAGTTTGAAGGGTTTTTCGAGATGCTATCCGGGTATCTCATGAAAAAAAATGTATAACGCCGTTCGGCATGGGTTTATAAGGATCGGTCTGTCAATAAACTCATCAGCTTCTAGAGGAAGTCAGTGCTAGCGGATCAGGGTGAGGCAATGGAGTCTATATCTGATTTTTTCTAAGCATTTGTTACGGGTTTCCACATAAAAGGTTGGTAAGTAAAATGAGAATGCTTGGACTGGGGGAAAAAAATGTGCAAGGGGGTAAACAAAATGGTCACTGATAGAAACAAAGGGTGTTAAATTAAAGGTACATACTCTGATGGATTCTGTTTAGTGGGGGTACCCCAAGGGTCAGTATTGGGGCCCTATCCTCTTCAAAATTTTTATTTAACGATCTTACACATGGGTTGCACAGTAGAATTCAATCTTTGCGACGATACAAAGCTCTGTAAAGTAATCAACACAAAAAGAGGATAATGTGTTATTACAAAGGGATTGGATAAGTTGAAGGCTTGGGAGGGAAATGGGGAGATGGGTTTAAAAGATAAAAAGCAAGGTTATGCACATGGGGGGGAAAAATCCATTAATGCTACTGTTAAATGGAAAAAGGCTGGGTAAAAAATGAATGGGGAGGGGTTGGGAAAACCCGGTGGCAGCTTAAATTTTAGCCGCCAGTGTCAGAAAAGCAGTGCCAAAGGCAAAAAAGGATCTTTTGGGGGGCATTAGAAAAGGGGGATAGAGGCACAGATGGAAAAATTTGCTCCCCCTTATACAAATCCTGGGTTAGACCACAATGGAAAATTGTGTACGGTTTGGGCACCAGTGCACAGGGGGAAGACATTGTAGGCTTGAAAGGGACAAAAACGGGCAACAAAAATAATAAAGGTGGGGGATACAGTACCCCAAAGTTAGAAGTTAGGGTTATTTAGTTTAGGAAAGACGCTTCGGGGGGACGAAAAAAAATTTTAAAAACATCAAAAGGGCATTAGAGATCTCTCCCCAAAATTTATTTTATCCAGGATGTATCTAGAACAAGGGGGTTTCCCCTTGTCTTGAGGAACGGGAAAATTTCTACTTAAACATAAAAAGGGGTTCTTTAGTAAGAGCAGTGAGATGTGGAACTCTCTGCCCGAGGAAATTCTCTGGGATTCACTAAAAGAGGGTTTTAAAAGGGTTTTTGGGTGATTTCTGGGATAATAAATTTTTTTAAAAAGTATAGGGGTCTGGATTCTGGGAGGGGTCATTTTATCCAGGGATTTTCGATTGCCAGATTGGAGAGGGAAAGGAAATTTTTCCCTAAAAAGGGACAAATTGGGGTTTTTACCCCTTTGGGGTTTTTTGCCTTCCTCTGGATCAACCCTTTGGACAACAGGGCTGAAAAATGGATGGACGTTCATCTTTTTTCGGCCTTACAAACTAGAACTATGAATTTATGGGTGGCCAAAAAGTAGTGTAATCCATTAAAAATCACTAGGTGCAAAACATGCATGGGAAAACTGGAACAAACAGGATTTGGGTTAAAATTTTTTAAAAAAATTTAAATTTAATTTTTTCATTAATTATTCATTAAATTATTATTTTTAAGGGGGCATAATAACAATGAAGAAAGGAATTATTCATTTTACTCATACACTCATTTCCGTTCAAATTTTTTTCTTTTTTCCTTTTTTTTTTTTCTTTTTTTTTTTTCCCCCATTCACCTTTTTCACACTATGTTTTGTTCCTTTTTTTTTCTTTTCTTCTTGCCCCCCAATTTTTTCCAGATTCTTTTTTGTTTTTTTTTTTTCTCTCCCCACATCTATTTAAAATTTATCTATGTTTTTTGTTTTTGTTTTTTTTTTTTTCAAGGGACTTTGCATAGATCTTTTGCCCTTTTTCTTTTAAAAATTTTTCTAAAAAAAAAACGATGTTTTTTGCAATGTCAATGTATGTGTTCTGCAAGTATTGGTTTTTGATTTTTTTTTAAAATGTTTATTGAGTGTCTGTTTTTTTAAATCATGTTGGGGGTTACCCGAAAGCGTTGACTCTGTTGTCGGTCTGATTTTAAAAGATTTTGATACAAAAAAGAAGATTATTTCATTTATTAACGGTGCTGGTTTTTCCGCCTCCCTGCGGATTTTTTGTCCTAGTTCAAGGCTGGTGCCCCCCAGCCCGACCCGTGACCTGTGGCTGTCCCAATCAATTATTATTTAGGTGAGTGGGCTTTGTGTGTCTTGGACAATTATTCATTTCACCTGTCATGCCCCGGTTGTTGGAATATAATCTGAAGTCTTGCGCATGGGGTAATTACCAAATGCTTTGTGGCCCCAGCCCATTGTGGGAGTAAAAACATGATGAGTCAAAGACCGTATCCACCAACATAAATCCACTATTCTCCAATAGGAGTTACTCTTCCCTACTCCAGCCCATTTCCATTCACACAATCACAGTGTTATACAACTTCGGTTTTAGTTACTGGAAAAAAATTCTGCGCCCAGGTAGGGGAGGTGACAAGATTACACTCCTCAAAGTACAAGAATTCTTTTGGATATGTACCCTCCAGAACCTAAAACCATGGGGACTTAACAGGGAGTTTGATAGAATTTATACTTAATCAGTTACCACCTGAGCTCCTTCCAACTCTTCTTTGGAATTGTATTAACAGTATGCACACCCCATGTGTCCTCTGACCCTTGCCAGACATGCCAACAATTGAGCATTGTGACTTTGAGGTATGGCTGAAAGATGCATAAATATTGTTTTACACAATAAAAACACTTTTTTAAACTGCTACAACATAAAAAATGATAAAAATTGGGTATTGCCGTAATTGTTTCAACCCTTGGAGTAAAACTAACATGTCACAAATACTGCAAGGTGAGTGCTATAAAAATAAAAATAAAATGCACTACCAAAATGTCTGCATTTTCTCCATCCTAAACTCCCAAAAAATTATAGGGGATAAATTCAATGCCCCAAAAAAATGATCCCAATAGAAAGTGAATTAAAACCTGAAAAAGACAGGCCATAAACGCTTTACACGAATTTTTTTTAAAAAAAGTTATGGCTTCCCAAATTTGGGAAATTTGGGGAATTTCCCAAATGTAAAAACATGTTTTCTTTTTTATTTCAAAGTGTTTTTGATGTTTAGTAAAGCATAAAGAAATGTAAATTTGGTATCACTGTAATCATCGACCTGTGTTAAAATAACTCTTTATACCACACTGTGACCTCTGTAAAAAATAAAAATAAAAAACACTACCAGGATTCATGTATTTTTTCATACTGCTTTGATAAGCTTGATAAAAAGTGATCAAAGTTTTATATGAACCCCATAATGGTATCATTATAAACATCTACTCATTCTGCAAAAAAAACAATCCCCTACACAGCTCCGTGTAAAAAAATTAAAAAGTTATGGCTGTCAGAGTAGGATGACATGAAAATGCAATTTTTTAGGAATACATTTGCATATTGTTTATATAGTAAAACATAAAACAAATATACAATTAATATTGTAATTGCACCGACCTGCATTGTAAAGTTAACATGTCATTTATACCACATGTATAATGCTGTAATAATGAAACTCGAAAAACAATAGCGTACACTGCCGCCGACACAGCAGTACAGACAGGATCCGAGACAGGTGAGTTTAAACTACCAGAAAGCGCAGCAGGAACTGAATACTGAGCGGGGACACTGCCATGCCATGGTATGGACCATGACACTAACATTAAAATAACATGTGAAACACCCGTGGGGTTAATATTCTCACTACATCCCTGGATATCCTTATAGGGTGTAGTTTCCTAAATGAGGTGGTCTTAGGGTTGTTTGTAAAGTTTTGCCACTTCAGGTTGTCTGCATGGGCGTAACTACCGGGGTAGCAGACATAGCAGCTCTTAGGGGGCCCGGGCTGCAGGGCAGCTGCAAACACGTCTATTACCATGGTAGTTCAGCTACTGCGCCTGCCAGCAGTGAACATGACAGTTCACTGCCGGCGGGACGGAGCTGCGGGGCCCGGCACATCCTGCCCTGGCCCTCCGGCCCGAGCGTTCAGACTCAAGACTGCCCAGTGTTGGCAGAGAGGAGCTGGCGCCGGCCCATCGTCCTGAGCACAGACTGCCTGGGAGCTGAGCTGCGAGGAAGCGTGGGGTAGGGGAGTGACTTATTTATTTATTTTTTAACATTAAGGATACCCCCTGCCTGCCTTTATGGCACCCCCGATAACCTGCCCTAAGCCCCCTGCCTGCCTATATGGGGCCCCTTATACCATACTGTAAGCCCTGCCTGCCTATATGGGGACCCTATAACCTGCACTAAGCCCTGCCTACCTGTATGAGGCCCTTATAGCCTACCCTAAACCCTGCCTGTCTGTATGGGGCCCCAATAGACTACCATATGCCTTGCCTGCCTGTATGGGGCCTCAATAGCCTACCCTATCCCTTGCCTACCTGCATGTATGGCCCCTATAGACCACCATAAGCCCTGCCTGCCTACATATATGGCCCCTAAAGCTACCTAAACCCTGTCTGTTTGCCTATATGGTCCTATAGCTACTTAAACCCTGCCTTCCTTCCTAAATGGCCCCTATACCGTGCCTGCCTATCTATATGGGGCCCTATAGATACCTAAACTCTGTCTGCCTCTATGTGGCCCTATGGCTACCTAAACCCTGCCTGCCTAAATGGATCCCATATAGCCGGGGGAGGGGGGGGAGGCAGGGAGTGAGGTGCTGGAATAGTTAGGATTCTAATATATTTGTGTCTAAATCTGCAGGGACAAGTGGCCGGGAGAAGTCATCATGGCAGTCTGGACTGGATGCAGAACAACAGGGAAAGTCAACGACTCGTCAGACAAAAGTCACCTGGGAGTCACAAGATGTAACTGCACTGTAATCATTTATATGTCAGCAGGGTCTGTATACACTGGTGTATACCACTATATGGTCACTGTATGGTGGTAATATATAGTCTGTAGATCACCTGTGCACACTGATACCTACCACTATATGATCACTATATGGCGATACTATTGGTCTTTGTATACTAATCATTAATAGTATAGGGGTATTATTCAGTCACTATGTGATGGTAATTTTTGTTCGTGTTCTGGCGTTATAATCAGGTCCATATGTAGTAGCGTTTTTGGTAATGTTGGTCTTGATATAATCATATTTATATAGTAGCAGCATGATGGTGATATCTATGGTGAGGTATTTGCCCCTTGTATTATCCAGTAAGTAATTGCATGTCCCCGTAAATGTTCATGGTTCGGGAGGCGGACGGGGGGGAGGGTGTAAACCGCCAAATCCAAAAGTTTGCCAAGGCTTCTATAGTTACGCCCCTAAGTGTCTGCAAACCTGTAATGGCACCTAAAAGGTATCCTAATGAAATTTGAGTCTTCAAATCCAGCAGGTGCTCCTTCTACTCATGGGCTTGTGGTTGAGTCAAATAGAGAACTAGGGCCACATATGGAATATCACTAAAAATAGAATAATCTCGAGAATTAATATTGAGTTGCGTTTTTATGTTATTACTGCATTGCAATAAATGATGGATAAAAATTTTAAAATCTGCAAAAAAGGGACATTTTGAAATCTCACCTCAACTTTGCTTTGTTTCAGTGAAACCCCCAAAAGGTTAACAAACTTTCTTTTTGGTGTTTTGATCACATTAAGGGACACATTTTTTGCTAAAGTTATTTGTGGGGTATCTAACTTACAAACCTCCCAAAATTATTTAAAAACTGGTCTGGTTGATAAAAATTCTGTGTTGCAAATTTTCTTAAAAATGTTGTAAAAAAAGACATTTAAAAAATTATGTCAACCTACAGTAGACATATGGTAGATGATAGTTTTAAACTATTTTTTGTGGAATAATTGTCTTACATGCGTACATTTTTGAACTTTTCACAATTTTCACAATATTTTGATATTTTTCACAAATAAACATGGATTGTATGGACAAAAATTTCTTACTACATTAAAGTACAATGTGTCATAAGAAAATCTCTGAGTCACATGGATAGGTCAAAGTATCAAAAAGTTAATCTCACATGAAGTGACAATTAGATTTCAAAAATAGTGCTGTGTCAGGAAGAGGTTAAATGTGTTCTCTGGTAAATGAAGACAAATACAGAAATTACATGTCATAGTGAAAAAAAATTCTAAATACCTTAAATTACAAAAGTATGTTCTTTTTGTCTAGGAGATAATCATTATAGCAGAAGAAATTGGCCCACGGACTCCTTCCTATACTGACCTAGACTGTAAAGTACAGGAGTCAGACAAATTCTGAGTTACTTCCTGGTTAGGCTGCCTGGCATAACTATACATGCCTACTATGTCTAGGACAGTTCTGCAATGTAGGACGGAGACTGTTTAACCCCTTATCATCGGAACCAATTTTGGCCTCTCTGACAGAGCCCAATTTTTTAAATCTGACATGTTGTCAACTTTATGTGAGAATGAGTTTTTGATACTTTTACCTATCCATGTGATTCAGAGATTGAAAAAATTGCCATTCTCAAACCCCAAAAAAATTTGTGTGTAAGATAGATAGTTATTCCACTCAAAATAGTTTATAACTAGCACCTACCAAATGCTATAAATTTTATATATTTTTTATGTTTTTGTTACTTTTACACAATAGAAATATGTCTATAAAATATTGTGTTTTTATGTTGTCCTATTCTGACAGCCATAACTTTTTTATTTTTTTGCATATGGAGCTGATTATGGCTTGTTTTTTGCAGGATGAGTTGACATTTTTATTGGTACCATTATGGGGTTCATATGACAATTTGATCTCTTTTTATTGAAGTTTTTGTGAGGCAACAAAAAACAGTAATCCTGGTAGTGTTTTTTATTTCTATATTTATGTATTTTTTTATATCTTACTGCTTTTACACAATAAAAACATTTTTATTCAAAAAGGAAAAAACGTTTTTGCATTGCCGCAGTCTGAGAGCCATGGCTTTATTTGTGTACGGAGATGTGTATGGGCTTGTTTATTGCATGATGAGTTGACGTTTTTATTGGTAGACTTAGTGAGGGACATCTTTTTCATACTGTTTTAAATACGTTTTATGGATAGGCAGGGATGAGAAAATACTGAATCCTAGTAGTCGTTTTTTTATTTTTAACAGCGCTCCCCGTGCAGTATTTGTGACAAGTTAGTTTTAATCAGTGGGTCGAGACGATTACGGTGATACCCAATTTAAATAGTTTTTTTCATGTTTAAGCGCTTTAAAAAAAGTGTTTTTTATTGTGTAAAACAACATTTATGCATCGCTATTTTCTAACAGCCATAACTTTTTTATTTTTCCATACAAAATACTGTGAAAGGACTTTTTTTTAGTGTTGACCAAGCATTTTATTGTAGACTTTGCATTTATTGAGTTTTTTTGATTGATTTTTATTCCATTTTATGTGCTGCAGGCTGAATGAAAAATGCAATTCTTTGATTGTTTTTCTTTTCTTTAACGCCATTCAGCGTGCGGGTTAATTAACATGACATATTTATAGGGCAGGTCGCTAAGCACACGGCAATACCAAATGCGCGTACTTTATTTATTTTTTATCTTTTTTGGGACGATTGCCGTTTGTAAAGGGGATGTTTGTGTTTCACTTTTTTTCACTTTTTAAAAAAATGTTTACACGTTTTTCACTTTTCTCCATAGGGGATTTGTATCAGTGATCTTCAGATCACTTATACACTAGGAGATCAGTACATAGCAGAAATAGTCGATACTGGTCTCCATGGCGATTGTCAATCACCCTGCCCGGCAATGCCCACAATACATTGTGGGCATACTGACATCACAGACAGCCCGCAGAGTGATTTTCACTTCCCGGGCTGTCTGGTAGGAGACAGCTGCCGCACGATCATGCTGCAACTACAACGAGAGTAGTAGTAGGAGTGAGCTCCTGCCTGCCTGCGATTTAGCTCAGACGATCTTAATAGATGCTAAGGGATTAATCACCTGCAGCCGGAGCTCACTCACTGGGCCCATATCGCGATCGTGGCGGGCTCACTTGTAAGGCCACATGATCACCAGGATGTACCCATACGTCCATTTGCGGGAACGCACTTCCCACTAGGACACATGGGTATGTCCTATGTCGGCAAGGGGTTAAAAAAAGTGGGCATATATATGTGTGTATACATTGCTATGTGTAAATACATTTGCTGTGAGTACAATATATCGAATCTACAGTTCAGCTGGGAGGAAGCAGCTTTTGTGGAAAATGTTTTCATACAGCGCGCCTAGCAACTTTAGCTCTGCCCACTAGCCCAGTGAGGAAAGATCCAACATGGCAATAGTATACAACATAACAGCATTTGTAAGTAGTTCACACACTGTATTTTGACATAGATTTACTGCTTATACATCGTATTACTCCATTATATGTTCATATTTTTGGAGGTTTCTCACACAACCCCTTTAAGGGGTGAAAGGGAATCTAACCCCAATATATTTTTTTACAAATTAAAATGAGATACTGATACACATTCTTTTCTTTTTAGCTGTTTTAATTTTCTAAAATTTTTAATTCTGTTTTTTGTATATGACTATGGAGGCAGTCAACTTACCTAATAGGTTGCGATGTTGCTGCACCTATTATTTTCTGCCATAAGCAAGAAGTTATGGGAGCACCATCTTGGTACACCAACTATAATCATAGCAGCCATATGCTATGGGGCCAAGTACAAGAACATTGCTCCTTTTTGTAGGGAACGACTAGTTGGTGTCTTTCTGCTATCAAACACTACTATTTAGGTTCCCTAATATATGTTGGTATTTTCTTTACCTTTCGATATTGCTACTTATATTGCTGTTACAGTTTTCTGTCATTGGGTAGTGGGGCCCCATCTTATTTTGTTATGTGGCCCTATGAACTCTAGTTATGGCCCTGCCCTTCTGTATTACATTAATAATGCAAAACAGTATAGAAGCAGTTGTGTCCTAAAGTGGTCAAGTGACACATTACATGTACTAGCTAATAAAAAAAAAAGTTTTCAAATATGAAAAATAAAAATAATAAAAGTTCAAAACACCTCCCTTTTGCCATCTTACAAATGCAAAATAAAAAGTTACACATAATTGGTATGGCCGCAGTCTTATTTATTAAAATATAACAAAATTTACCATGTGCCCATCATTAACTTGAATAATATATATATATAATTTATATATATATTATATATATTTATATTTATATATTATATTATAGATTTATTATATATATATATATATTAGGCAAAACAATCACAATGGAGGTGATGTAGTGGATGCTAGTTGGAATTTGGAAGTTCACTGTAACAAGAACAAATATCAAATGCACTCCAAAACTTGATGCAAATTACTTATTTTATTCAAAACATGTGTTCAAGCTCCAGACGGAGACTATGTTTATGGCGCCATAATATAATGTCAGGGTGACCTTGCTTATGCATGTCACTGTGGGAAAACAACATAAAAGTGATCATAAGTGAATGGAAAGACAAAACAAATACAATATATACAGAGACTATATATATATTTTATATCTATATACTATATATAATATATATATATATATATTTTTATATATACATATCATTATACACATGCTGCAGGATCAATATAGTCATTTGAAGGTCATGACCATCAGGATTGTAACTTATAATAAAATGAATGGGGAATAACTAGAGATGGGAGAATTGATTCTAACGAAGTGTAATTCGTTTAGAATTTCAGGAACGAAAGTCGAAGTTTGGGGTACTTCGGGTGAACGAAGTGTGCTTTTCTTTGATAAAAATGGCTGCGAGCAATGGCGTTACATGGTGGCCATAGCTCTCTGCTCTGGGAGGAAGCATAGGGCATAGCCTGCATGGGACAGGTAGCAGAGATGAAGCCAAGCAGAGACGGCGGGATTTGTGAGTATCGCACTTTATAAGTCCCTGCCCCTGGGCGCGACGACGCAGGGAGCTAATACCGCTCTCATTGTACTGATCAGGGAAGGTGTGCTGCCGCGATGATTGTTATGAAGGACTGATTTTTATTCAGCGATTTTTGTGGGGTGTTCAGCTTGTTCAGAGACTGCTTCTCTTAATGTTCTATTTCTGTTGTTTTGGGGTATTGGTTCTGAAAGTCCAGTCGTGCGTCCACTGCTGCTTGATATACATTTTAATGCTATTGCTCAACAGCACATTTGAATACTCCAAGGGGGGTTCTAAGCCAGTTCCTGTGTTCATTAAAGAAACAGCGTTTTAAAATACAGTATACTCACTTCATTTTGACCTGTCAATTCTTTTGCGCAATTTACATCCAGGGGGTTAATTAAGCGTTGTTTTTCTGCTGTGGGTGATTTCAAAAGAAACCGTATTTTTCACCGCCACAAAAAATACAATTTTCTGTAAAGCCTAATTCACAAGACGATGGTTATTTACAATTTTTTCTCTTGTTGTGTAGCTTAGGAAAACACGCAATTGTAAACCGCTACAAAGCAGGTAGTTTGTGGCTGCTAATTTCTTTGGTGCAATTTTACATCCAGGGTTAATTAAGCGATTTTTTTCTGCTGTGGTGACTCCAAGATACCGTCTTTTTCACCGCCTAAAAATACAATTATCCTGTAGTCTAAGTCAACAAGCGAAGAGTTAATTACAATTTTTTCTCTTGTTGTGTAGCGTAGAAACACGCATTGTAACAAGCTACAAAGCTAGTAGTTGTGGCTGCTCAATTCTTTTGCGCATTTTACATACAGGGGTTAAGTAAGCGTTGTTTTTTGTGCTGTGGCGACAGAAATAACCGTTCTTTTTCACCTCCAACAATTACGATTTTCCTGTAGCATAATTCACAAGCAAAGGTTAATTACATTTTTTCTCTTGTTGTTGTAGCGTAGATATCACGCAATTGTAACACGCTACATAATCTAGTAGTTTGTGGCTGCTCAAACTATTTTGCGCAATTTACATCAAGGGGTTTAATTAAGCATTGGTTTTCTGCTGGGTGACTCCAAGAAACCGTCTTTTTCACCTTGCCAAAATACATTTTCCTGTAGCATTAATTCACAAGCAAAGGTTAATTACAAATTTTTTCTTATTGGTGTGTTGCGTAGAAAAACGCAATTGTAACATGCTACAAAGCTTGAGTAGTTGTGGCTGCTCATTTCTTTTTGCACCAATTTACACATCCAGGGGTTTAATTAAGAGTTGTTTTTGTGCTGTGAGTGACAAAAACTAAACCGTCTTTTTCACAGCCAAATAATTAAAATTTTTCCTGTAGACATAATTCATAGCAAAGGTTAATTACAATTTTTTCTCTTGTTGTGTAGCTGGTAGAAAAACAAGCAATTGTAAAACACTAAAAGATAGTAGTTTGTGGGCTGCTCAATTCTTTTGTACTATTTACATCCAGGGTGTAATTAAGCGTTGTTTTTCTCCTGTGGTACATCAAGAAACGTCTTTTTTCAAAGCAAATAAATACAATTTCCTGTAGCCTAATTCTCATGCGAAGGTTTAAATTACAATTTTTTCTCTTGTTGTGTAGCGTAGTAAAACACGCAATTGTAACACGCTACAAAGCTACTAGTTTGTGGGCTGCTCAATTCTTTTGCGCAATTTAAATCCAGGGATTTATTAAGCGGTTTGTTTTTCTGCTGTGGTGACAAAAATAACCGTCTTTTTTCACTGCCTAAATTAACAATTTTTCCTGTAGCATATTTACAAGCAAAGGTTAATTTCAATTTTTACCTCTTGTTGAGTAGCGTAGAAAACACGCAATTGTAACAAGATACAAATGCTTGATAGTAGTTTGTGTCTGCTCAATTCTTTGCACAAATTTAAATACAGGGGTTACTAAGCGTTGTTTTTGTGCCTGTGTGACAAAAAATAAACCGTCTTTTTTCACCGCCAAAATTTACAATTTTCCTGTACCCATAATTCACAGCAAAGGTAATTACAATTTTTTACTCTTGTTGTGTAGCTTAGAAACACGCAATTGTAACACGTTACAAAAGCTATTAGTTTGTGGTTGCTCAAATTGTTTGGCGCAATGTACATCAGGGGTTAATTAAGGTTGTTCTGCAGTTGTACTCAGTAAAAGAAACTTTGATTTTTCTACCGCCACAGAAGAAATTCTGTTGCATAATTAATATCCGAAGGTTAATTAAGCCTGTTTGTGCTTTTATATTCAGTAAATTACCTGAGTTTTTTTAATCGGGCACATACAAGTAAAATTTTTCCTGCCCATTTGTGGAGCGGCAATTTTATATCAAGGGTTATCCCACAAGTTTCTTGTTGGGTAATTTTGGGAGTCAAATACAGGGTTTGTGTAATATATCCATTACAGATATCTTCATCAGTGTCGGTACATTTAGAACAAACAGTATGTCAGGACAGAGAGGTGGCAGGCTCATTCTCCTGCAATTGGGCAGAGGCACAATATTCCTGGTGCAGGCCGGGTCGCAAGCACTGCAAGGGGACGTCGCAGCAGGGTCACTCGGTGTGGCCACTACTGCCGCTGTTCATCAGGCTGGTGTGTGTTCAGCAACCCAATGGTTCTTGATTGGTTGACTAGGTCATCCACTTCCGACATTGACAACCCCAGCCAAGAGGGGGTGTGACGTAAACAACCCTTAGTTGGCAGGGCCCCGGGAGCGGGTCAGGGGCCTTCCCCCGCCTCAACCCCCCTCTGCCCATCCATTTCCCCTCACCGAATCTACTATGGGGTCTGGGCTCAGCGCCCTAATAGCGGGATGAACAATTTGGGGAGGGCAGTAGCAGCTATTGGCAGCGAAGAAATGGGGCAATACCCCCTGCTTCTTACAGTAGGCGGCAAGAAAAGTGTTGAAAAGTGGCAGGGGGAGGCATTTTGTGAGGGGTCCCCTTGCATACCAAAAAAGGTGATGTTACAGCAGGGGACGATAAAAACAAAAAAGATAGATGAACCGAGGGCATTTGGGGACCCGGGTAAAGGCAAGGCCTTCATCATGGCAAAGAAGGGGGAGCACTTGCGCTCGGGCAGGGGCGCACCAGCAAGTGGGCGTGTGGCCTGGTCGCAGGAACAGCAGTGTGAGGTGCGACCAAGCAGCCACGGGGTAAAAAAACCCATTGCAGGTCCAAGAAAATAGCGACCAAGGGGCTTGCGAGGGGAGCGGCGGCAGAGTCACTCGTGCAGAGCGTTGGGGTAAAATCCGATTATAGCGGGTGGAGTTCTTTTGGTAAGACACCGGAGGAGCCCAATATGGGTATTGAGAATCTGTAACAGAAAATAAACGTGGCCGGGGCTAATGTTGGCACCCCGGCCCCGCGTCAACACATGCGCGTACCACGGGGGCTTGGGAGAAACTGGCTCAATGTGGGGTCATCCGCCCCGCAGAACAGCAGCACGCGGCCGTGGCAAGCTGCCATTGCAGCCAGTCAAGGCTCCACCCCCTTGCAAAGGGACTGTTTCCTTTGAATCATCTCCCCGGGCCAAATTTCTCCTGTCCTCGCTTTTCATGGCGCCAGCGGGCGTTTAGCGAGGGATTTTCAAAGAGAAAAAAGTATGCGTCAACCATCCTAGGTGCAGAAGCTGACCATACTCCTGTCCCAAATTGTTGGTGCGCAGTCCTCCTTTTCCAAATGGTGGCTCTGCACCATTCAAAAAACTAATGGCTTGTGCCGGCCCAGATGGAGAGTTCCCCGTCGTAATTTCTTTCCCCAAAAAGGCGGGGACCCCACTTTATAAATTGTTAGAACAGAAGGGGGCCGTCCCCGAGTTATGGTTTGTTCCAAAGGTTGCATGGCACGCGGAGGGTTGGGGGCTGTAACTATGGCAGGGGGGCCAGTACATGTCCTTTACGGCCCCCACGGGTGAAGTGCTTTCCCGCCCAGGCACACCAACAACTTGGACAGGAAAACGCCGCTTTCTCCCCCCACGTTGTCAAACTCCGCCCCTCCTCCCCCCCACCCCATCTCGCCTCCACAAGTACTGCTTTCCCTCCTACCACTTTTGTAGG
>JAODAL010057782.1:0-22470 GCA_025379985.1 Phyllomedusa bahiana | reverse complement strand
GCTGCTGCCGGACCAAAACACTGTTTTCTTTGTCCCACTCTGGGGGCCTACTCCTGTTTTTCCCACCTCCAAAAATGAAATTGGGTTGGCCACTGCCTGACCCTAAATGCTGCTGCTCCCCGTGACCAAACCGCACTGTTTTAAATTTGGGGCCACTGTTTTGCCCCTCATGCTGCTGCTTTTGGGCTGCGGGCTGTGACCTACAAACTGTGCCATTGTGCCACTGTCTGACCTATCCCTGCGGCTGTGGCTGCTGCCGTGACCTTCACATTTGTTTTTGTCCCATCTGTGGCCTACTCCTGTTTTTTTTTTTTGGCCACCTCCAGAATTTCATTTTGCCACTCCCTGACCTCTGCTGCTGTTTCCCGGGTAAAACCTACACCCCTGGGGCATTGTTTCCCCCCTTTTGGGGTTGATCTGGCGGGCTTTTGGCTGTCCCCGTGACCTACACACGTGTCATTGGGGCCAACTTTTGACCTCATGTGTGCGGGGCCGGGACCTCCAAAACTGTGTCATTGTGCCACTCTGGGGACCTTTTTCCTTTTTTTTTGCCACCCAAAAAAGGGCCATTGGGGGCCCCAACTGCCTAAACCCTCATGCTGCTGTGGTTAGCCCGTCACCCCCCCACTCTGTCACTAATGTTGCCACCCTTGGGACCCCTTTCAGCTTGTTTTTTTCCAGCTTTCGCGGGCATGATTTTATCAGGCTACATTCCCGTTTCCCGTTTTTTTGGTCATTTTTTTTGCCCTCTTAAGTGCCCGGGGAAATTTTTTAATAGTAAAAATTTTGATTCTTAAGAGCGGCGGCAGTCAACGGGTTTGTCATACTAAAACAAAAACATTGTATGAAGTTAAAACCCAAAGCTCCCTTGAAATTTAAGCATGGCACAACGTTCACGCCCCCTTTGCAGGCTCTGGGGCAGCCTGGAAATGTGTTTTTTAACGGGGATTCGTGCCGAATTTAAATTCGGAACAAAGTTATTTTTTGCCGAGAAATTCGGCGAAGTAAAAGAAACAAATTTTTTGGAAAAATTCGCCCAATCTCATACGGGGCTATGCAGGCCTATAAGACCCCCCCCCCTAAAAGGGACATTTTCCCCTTTTCCCTCAAAGCCCCCTTCCTTAAAAAACCACAATTGCATACATCTACTCCATCGTTAAATGCATCAAAATATAAAACGGGAAATTAAAAAAGATTATAAAGGACCCCTAGGTCCCCTTTTCTAAAAGTAAGGGACCCCTTTGGGTTTAGTCCCGGGGGGTTTGGACAGCACAAAATGCAAAAGAAGTGAAAAAAAGCCAAGTATACAAACAGTGGAGTGCAAAAGGCAAACTGCAAAAACAACTAAAAAATTGCAAAAAAACCAAATTTTCCCAACAAAGATAGTCCACAGAAAAACTTCCAAAGGGCGGGGTTTCACAGTTTTTTTTTTAAGCGTCATTTGCAGCAGTATTTGTATAAAGACAAATACTTATTAGTATAAGACAAAACCACAAATAAAACCTACAAACAGTCTGAAAAGTGTCGTACCTCTTCTGTGTTTTAGACCCATTCCTGGTTTTGGCTTTCAAAAACTGATTCAGAATATGTGAAAAAAAAAAAAATTTGTGTTAAAATCAAACCCAAAAGTGTTAAACCCGTGCTATAAACAAGTCATATGCAGTAGGGAAGCATAGCAACCAAACATTTTCATGCTATGTGTTATATACCTATAACTTTAAATCAAGTAAAAACAATAAAGTGAATAAATGCAACCTAGACTGCAATCACACAAAGCAGAATTTATATAATTTTTAAGGGGTTTTACAACATCCCCCTTAAAGGAGTTTTTTTCCAAAGGGGATTGATTTACCTCCCCACAGGGGCCCGTCCTTTAAAACTCTTACTTTAAAAAGGGGGTGTAATGTTCCCCCAAACTCATGCAAGCCCCCCCTCCCTACGACATCATCACGTCTCATTCCCGGGGTTTAATAAAACCCATTCTTCAAAACCCTCTGTTCATGAAAAAACCCCTGTATTACTTTAAAAAAGGATTCGACACTCGGGGGGTTTTTGCAAGCGTGTGTGTATGTAGTGCTTTCTTTCAGCTTTTTCAAAAAGAGAGGTTTGGAGTTCAATCCCCCTAGTAACTTTTTATTTTCTTTTATAAATTTTTTACAAATAGGGAAAGATGTTGGGAAAATAAATGTGTAGCGATCTATAATTTTATATATATAAAAATATATATTTATATAAATTTACACACAAAAGTTTTCCCATCCTCACAGTAGTCCCCACCCAAACACTTCCAACATACGTGATACAATGCATATACTCTAGGGTTTTAGGGGAGAGGGAAAAGATATAGGGGAGCTATGTATGTGTATATATATCACTAGAGAGATTTTAAAATTTTTTAAAACTCTTTAGGGGGGAGGGAAAATCCTCTGTGAGGGGGCTAGGGAAATTTCCAAAAAACCCCTTTTTTTGTTTAAAAATAAACCCCTCCCCCTACACTACCAGCTCAATTAGTCATAAAAACTGAGCAGGGGGCCCCTTTTCTTTAAAGCTGAAATTTTAACTTAGTTGCCATTGCTTTCCCCCAGTTGTTTTCACTCACATGCACTGACAGCCCAAACAGAGGTCTTTTCTTAAAATCCAAGAAAAAATGTCAGCTTCAAGTAAAGATCTCTGCTTGCTGGGCATGAAATTTGGGTGGGAAAAGGAAATGAGACAGACATAAAAATCTTTCTTTTTGTCATTTTAAACTTGGGGGACAAATCCAAGTTCAAAAGTGGCTTTATCCCCAACTTTTACCCGACAGCAAGCACCTATTTTTTTTTTGTCTTATTGTTGAAAAGGGGAAGGAAGGATGGCGGGGAAGCCTTTACTCTTCATTGACTGCCCCACCCAAAATCAATGGACAATGTAGGGGTTTAGGAAAAAATGAGAAGCCTGACACCCCCCGAAAAGACGCCCTGCCCTGATTTTACTGCCAATGTATGGGGGGAAGACAGAAGCTGACAGAAACCGTCCGGGGCCCGGGAAGGGAGATACTGCGCATGTCCTTTACTGTGCACGCTCCCATGCCAGGCCAAGGGGGGAAAAACTAAGGGCATGTCAAACCCCGGCACGGTTTTTGGCCCTTCTTTTTTTCAGACCGCCCGAAAAAAAAGGCCGAAAATGAGCACAAAGGGGCTCTATGGAAAAAAACCCTTTTCACACCCGGGAAAATTGGGCTGCCAATGTTAAAAAGGGAGGGGTTTTTTTTTTTTCCCCTAATCGCGGGGAGAAAAGCCGTTTCCCCCCCCCCCCCCCCTTCCTCCCCCCGGGCCCGTGTTGGGACTGCCCAAAAACCAACAAATTCCGGTCAATAAACCAACCCGGGATTTGTCCCTTGCCAAAGGGGGCGCAGCCTAAACATGCAAAGCAGCCCGAAAGGCAGGGGGTTTTTAGAAATGGGTTTGGAAACCCCCGACAAAAGAACTGTAAACAAGGTAAAGTAAAAAAGGGCTGCAGCGTGGCCGTTACATTTTTTTTTCAATTTACTGCATTTTGGGAAAAATCTTAAAATAAATTTTTTTTAAAATTTTTAAGCATCCCACATCTTTTTTTTCATGGGGGGCCCCAAACCCTTTTAAAAACTGCGTTGATTTTTTTTCCCCAGATATAAATCACCGGCCCCCTTTTTTAGGTTAAAACCCGTCCAAACTGCTCGTTTTTTAAAATTAAATTTTTAATAAAACCAATCACATGGCGGCAACTCAGTGCATTTAGGCATGCAGACATGGTCAAGACAATCTCCTGCAGTTCAAACCGAGCATCAGTATGGGGAAGAAAGGTGATTTGAGTGCCTTTGAACGTGGCATGGTTGTTGGTGCCAGAAGGGCTGGTCTGAGTATTTCAGAAACAGATCTCCTGGGATTTTCACGCACAACCATCTCTAGGGTTTACAGAGAATGGTCCGAAAAAGAAAAAACATCCAGTGAGCGGCAGTCCTGTGGGCGGAAATGCCTTGTTGATGCCAGAGGTCAAAGGAGAACGGGCAGACTGGTTCGAGCTGATAGAAAGGCAACAGTGACTCAAATAGCCACCCGTTACAACCAAGGTAGGCAGAAGAGCATCTCTGAACGCACAGTACGGCGAACTTTGAGGCAGATGGGCTACAGCAGCAGAAGACCACACCGGGTGCCACTCCTTTCAGCTAAGAACAGGAAAACTGAGGCTCCAATTTGCCCAAGCTCATCGAAATTGGACAGTAGAAGATTGGAAAAACGTTGCCTGGTCTGATGAGTCTCGATTTCTGCTGCGACATTCGGATGGTAGGGTCAGAATTTGGCATCAACAACATGAAAGCATGGATCCATCCTGCCTTGTATCAACGGTTCAGGCTGGTGGTGGTGGTGTCATGGTGTGGGGAATATTTTCTTGGCACTCTTTGGGCCCCTTGGTACCAATTGAGCATCGTTGCAACACCTTGTGGAATCTATGCCACGAAGAATTGAGGCAGTTCTGAAGGCAAAAGAGGGTCCAACCCGTTACTAGCATGGTGTACCTAATAAAGTGGCCGGTGAGTGTATGTTTTACCCTGTGAAACATTTTTCACTTGAATAGCACTGTACTGTAGATCTAGATTTTTGTTACTGAATCCACAATTGACCTACAATTAATGTATTATCACAATCATTATTAGGATAACAATTCTTCTTGCTTCTTTTATATGTGAAGACACAGTCTTCTACTGATTTCAACAAGACGGAGGATTGTTGTATGCATAAACCAAAGGTAAGTCATAAACCAGTTGCATATAAATGGAATATACTAGAATAGTATATAATATAATGTCATAAATCAGTGACCAATAGTAAACATGTTGGGTCCATGTTCCATTATTTGTATCTGCAATTGTGTATTTTCTTCTGTCAAATTTTTGTCTGTGTTTTTATCCATTTGTTCAGCCATAACAGTTACAGGAATTTAAAACTAAGGGCAACATGTATGAATGTTGGCGCTGACAGGCCAGTTCTAAATAGCTTTAAGGCAGTGTAGAATGTATGAACCTGTTCTTTTTCAGGTCATACATACAGGCACAGTGTAGTGCCAATACGTCAAGTCTGGCTCAGACACCACCTTTACCCTGGTCTGGCTGTTCGAACTGTTCTGCGCCTAGACTTGGTGTCTACTTTTAAGAATGTGGTGCAACACGCCCCCCCATAACGCCTCCAAATCTTTGGCGCATTAAAAAGTGTCTTTGGCGCATTGCAAAGACACTTATTGTGCCAAAGTTTGAAGTGAACCTGTTCATACATTCTTTTTTGGCTCAAAGTTCATCAGAAAACTGGTGCAGCCCCGTTCATACATGTTGCCGTTCACACATTGGGCCACACGTATGAAAAATTTCTAGGTCTAAAATTCACTTTGTTGCCTATAGGAAAAAATCAGAGAGCCCCTTTCATTTCATATAGTGCTCTGGAAAAATGAGAGGGGCACTCTGATTGGTACAGTAAAGGAAAAAATTATTTGATCCTTTGCGGATTGTGCAAGTTTGCCCACTGACAAATAAGGGTAGTTTAATTTTAACATTGAGAGCTAGAATATCAAAAATAAAATCCAGAAAATCACATTGTATAAATTATATAAACTTATTTGCATTTTGCTGAGAGAAATAAGTATTTGATCCCCTACCAACCAGAGCCATCTTAACAGCATTATGGGTCCCTGGGCAGAGCTGTGCACTGGGCCCCCCAACCACTCACAAAAATATATACATTATCGATAACAAACTTAGGGCTTGTTCACACGGCGTTTTAAGTCCGTGTTACAAGCGCTTTTTACATTCAACTCTGGGACCGACAGGATGGATCTAAACGATTAGCAGTGAGATTATCACTGCGGGCTTTGAGGAAGACGCAGCGGCGTTCAAAATGAGGATCGCCCCTGCGTTTTCCCATGAGCCTTTTCGGCTCCTTTTTTAAAAGAATTGACAAAACCAACTCTTTCAAAAGACAGAGGGGGGAAACCCTTCATGTGAACGCCGTGATTCCCCCCCCCCCCCCCCCCCCTCATAGCCCGCATTTGAAATCTCACTGCTAATTGTTTAGACTTATTTTTACCCCGGGTTTTTTGGGGTCCGTTGAAAATACTTTAAGGGGGCCCCAAAAAAGAAACAAAAACAATGTGCATTTTAAATTTTTCCCACTGCTCGCAATGTAAAAAAAGCATCGGCATTCAGACAAGGGGGACCAATTTTGCTTTTGGATCCTTTTCCCAAAACAAAACATGCCCACTTTTGGGTCCAAAAAAAGCAGCAGGACCCCCTTTTAAAAAAACTACAGTTTCCAAACCCCCGCTGCAGTAAACACAATCCAAAAAATGCTGTGTGAACTGCCCCCAAATATCAAAAAGTAGTGTTTGAGGGGATTGCGTTGGGCCCTATCGAGTTCAAAACCCGTTAGTGGTTTGGTGGGGGCCCGCTATCGTAAGGTTTTTTCGATAGTAAAGGCATCGATTATGCGCGGATAAACCTTTAAAAAGTCTATGGGAGAGAAACCCAAAAACTTCATTATTAAAACCCCAAAAAAGGGGGGGAGAAGCTAAAAATTAACACCCAAAACATTCAAATGGATAACGGGGGCTACATCTTGGGCAACCATTTAAAAAGGTTTATAAAAGTCACAGAAAAAAAGTAAACAGACCTTTCACTTATCCCTGTTTTTTGTACCACAGCCATGACCCTTTTAAACCCTCATAAACCCCAAAAATTTTAAAAAGTGCCAGAAGGCATTTATGTTTTAAAACCTTTTAATTTTACTTAAACTGGACATTGAATATCCCGTCCTGGGGAACGCGGGATGAGCCCAAAACCTGCATAAACCCCCAATTTTAAAAAGTCCCGGAAAAAAGGTAAAAAGGGTTTAAATTTCAACCACCATTTTAGGTTTAAAACTGGACATTGCCCTATCCCTGCCCTTTGGGCCCAAATCAAACCCCAAACCTGCATGACCCCCACAATTAAAAAGTCCCGGGAAAAAAAGGAGCCCTTTAAAAACCCACCATTTTTATTTTCAATGGACATTGAAAAACCCCCTGTCCGGGGCCCCATTTTTTGACCCAAAAAACCCCCTGTTTGCCCCCCAAACATTTAAAAAAGTCCCGGGAAAAAAAGGAAACTTTCCCCAAACCATTTTTATTTTTCCCCTGGACATTGATTTATCCCTTTTTCCCCCTGGTCCACAGCAGGGACCCCCCAAACCTCCTTTACCCCCACTTTTTAAAAAGTGCCGGAAAAAGGAGTTTTTAAACCCCAACCAAATTTTAGTTGATCTGGAAATTGATTTAATCCCTTTTTGGGGAAAACACCCATAAGCCCCCAAACCCTTGCAAAACCCCCCCAAAATTTTTTAAAAAGTGCCTGGGAAAAAGGAGTTTTTCAAAAAAACCTTTTTTTAGTTTCCCCGGGACATTAAACTATACCTGTCCCTGGGCCCCCACAGCAGACCAGGGCCGGGGGTTTACGTGGGGGGCGGAAGGGGGAAAAGCCCGGGGTGGCGTTCCCGGCCCCATCTAAAAAAAACGAAGGTTAAAATCCCCCTGATGACGCACCCCCCCGGAAAAACGGGTGGGTGCTAAAGCAGGGTGCGGAAGCGGAAGTGTAAAACCCGGGCCTTTTTCCCTGTAAAACATTAAATTTCCCCTGGGTACGCTTGCCCCCCCTTATGAGTTTGGAAAAAATTGAGCTTTCCCTTGGGAAAAATACTGGGGGTTAAACGCCCCCTGTTACACCCAGGGGCCCTTTATCTTGCTTTCTTTTTTCTCATTTTCCCTAACCCTTTGGGGGAAAGGAAAGGGTCTTTTGTTACTTTGTTCTCTGCCCCCGTGCTCCAAAAACTCCCAGTCCTTTTGAAAAACCCCTTACATCTGGCCCTTTTTTTCCCTTTTGTACCTTCCCTTGGTACAATTCAAAAGGATTTTTTTAACAGCTATTTTGTACAAATCCCAAGTTTTTTTAGTCCCTTTAATTTTTAAAAAACACTTTTTTTAAAATGGGGAGGGAATCCCCCATTTTCTTTTTTTTTCCCCTTCTTTTTTTTCATTGTATTAAAATGGGTTGTTTTCAAAAAAAGGGTTTCCCATAGCTATGTTAAAGTTTTTTGCAAAAAAAAAAAATCTTTTTGCAAAAGGGTTGCCCCTTTAAAAAGTGTCCCCCTATTCCCTGTTTCTAAACCGGGCCCCTTTTCACCCTTGAGCCACTCTTAAAAAATTTTTGAAGAACAAAAAAGTTTTTTAAAACAACATTTTTTAAAAATAAAACCTGTAAGTAAAACTCCCATGTCAAAGCAAAAAGCCTCCAAAAAACCAAAAAGCATGACCCCTTGAGCCATTTTTGGCCCCTTGTGAAGAAAAATTTGTCTTTTAGAAAAAAACCCATTTTTTTATAATAGGACCTTTTATATTGCTGCATTTCAAAAGCAGAAAATGCCCCAAAAAAAATTTATAAAAAAATGACTTCTCGCCCACTGTTAAAAATTTGGTGGGGAAAAATGCCACTTAAAAGGGCCACATTTCTTTTCCCAAAGGGGACCATGTTTTATTGCTGTATCTCACGGGCTCCCTGACCTCAAAAAATTATAAATATAATTTCCCTCAGCCACTATTAAAAATTGTGAGGGAGAAATGCCATTTAAAAAATTTAAACATTTTTTTCCCCCAAAGGACCCATGATTTTTGCTGTATCTCACAAAAACATGCCCTTTAAAACCCAAATTGCCCAAATGCAAAAATTCTTAAGTATAAAAAGTAAAGTAAATGGGAATTTCCGGTGTTGTCTTTGAAACCCTTGCGGTCTTTTTAAGTCTCCCTCAAACCCAAAACCAGCAAAATAAAAACTTTTGGGGAAAAAGAGAAAAAAAAATTTGCAGTAAGAAATGATCTTTTTTTAAAAAAAAGGTTTTCAAGGGACCATTTCGGGTTTGAAAAGGAATGTAAAAGTAAACGGGCCCAAATAAAATCGGTGACCCCCGGAAATTTGGGGGCCCAAACAACCCCCAATCAAAGAGATCCATGCCCTTAAATTTCATTTTGGATGAAAAAAATTTTAAAACCCGACCCAAACATTATCTGTGGAAAAGTGGGAATGCGTTTGTTGTAATGACTCCCCCAAGCTTTTGCGCAAAGGGTTTTTCCCCCCAAATATGAAGCTTGCTGCGGGCAGGACAACACCTCAAAGGGCCCGTGACGAGCCTTCGGGCCATTCGTCCTTTTTTGGTTTCCCCAGAAGTTTATTGGGCCCGGAAAAAAGAAAAAAACACCCGGTTGTTGGGGACGCAGAAAGCCCGTGCACCATGATCTTAAGCTGACCCTCTGTGTTTTTTGGTTTTGGTGGCCCTCCCCAATTGCAGCGTTTGGGAGGGGGGTTAAACAAAGGGATTCCCAAAGAGGCCCACCCCCAATTTTTGGCCCCCTCCCAAACCTTTCCTGCTCCCTGCCGCAAACCCCCTATTTTGGACATTTTCTATGCGGGTCACCGCTGATGTTTTTCCCAACCGGGGCCCCTTCGGGGAACGTTGAAGCAGAAGCCAACAAAATGTCTCCATTTGATAAAATTCAGAAGGTCTCCTTTTCCCCTGCATTTTTAACTCTCTTTTTGGGGGGGTGGAAGGAAGTGCTGATTTTTGTTTTTTTCCCCGGGGATTCCCAGGGGGGGTGGCCCCCGGGTAATTTGTTGTTCATTTTAAAGGCCTTTAATGCGAGGATAAATTTTGGGAAAGGAAATGGACACCCCAAAGCCCCTTCATGTGGAAAATGGGGGCCCTTGATTTCCCAAGCCTCTGGGTCGAGGGGCACAGAAAAACTAAATTTTCCTAATCTTCCTCCTCCCCCTCAAATTCGCCCCAACCCCCCTTTCCCCAAGGCGGGGACGTTGGTAACATCGGGGTTGGGAAATTTAACCTCCTCCTCCTCCTCCCCCCCCTTGCCCCCGGCCCCAAGCTTCAAACAAGCCCTGATTCCCTTTAGATATGCCCCCCTGGGGGAGCTGTTTGGCCGCCCCCCAGGCCCCAAAACCCTCGGGGACCCCGAACCAGGGAAACCTAAATAAAAGACCGATGAAATTGGGGAAATTTGTGGGGGGCCTTGGGGGATTTGAGGGAGGAAGAAAGGCCCCTTTGCCCCGCCATCTTGTTCCGTCTCCCCCTCCCCGTCGCGGGCGGGACCCTGTTTGTTTCAGAGTGCCCCAAAAATCGTTCCAGAACTAAGATCCCCACAATTTTATGCTAAAAAGGGGAAATTGGGTCCGAAACTGACCCTTTTTTGGTTTTGGCTTCTTCAAAAACGGCCCAAGGGTTTGGTGAAAGGCCCCCTTTCCCCCCTGCCTCCCTCTGGTGGTTAAACCCCCCCCGGGGTTTCCGTACCCGCTGCTTGTCAGGCCAATGTGTCACCCCCCGTATCCCGAAAATGGGAAATTGCTCTGCTGCCCCCAATTTCCTGGACCCTTGGGGGGGTTTTGGAATTCCAGGTGTTCCCATGCCCAAAAAAATAAAGGGTTTGCGGGGGGGGCCCGACCCTACCCCGGAAAACGCAGCCCGGGGGGGAAAAAGGGGCCGGGGTCCCAACCGGGGAAGGGGGCGCAATGGAACTTTAGACCCGGCCTTTTTTCACAGGCATTCCAAACCCGGGTAAGCTTTTTTAAAAATTTTTCTGGACGACAAGGTACAGAAAATGTGCCAGGCAAGGGATGGGGCCCCAAAGCCCCTCCCCGATCAAAAGGGGCGGGCCAGCAGATTTCCGCCCTTTTTATCGCCCCAACCTTTGCCTGGAAAAGGGTTTTCTTGCCCACCCACCCAAGCGCTCGGCCCCTTCTGGGTTTGCTTAGAGCCGTCCCACAGCTCCGGGACCTGTTTTTGTGGCGGTCCCCAAAGGGCAAAATTAATTTCAACACGGCCTGGGTTTTTCTGGGCACGTGTTTCCCCCAAAGGGGGCCCTTGGGGGGGAAAGATTTCCCTGCCCCCCTTTCCCTGGGGTTGAAAGCTTTGCCCCGAGCCTGAAGCCACCATCCCCCCCCGAGACTTTCCACCCACCCTCCCCAAAGTGAGCTGTCCAGAGATAAAAGGGGCCTTCCCCCGGGTGCTTACTATTTCCATTTGCCCGGGGGTGAGTAAGGGGGATTTTTTCCGGGAAAACCAGATGCAAAAGCAACCCCCAAGCTTAAAATTTTTGGGATAAACCCGGGCGGCCAGGGGCGGGGACGGCTTTTCCTGGCAAAAGAAATCCCCTGTCGGAAATCGGGAATTTGGGGGGCAGCCGGGGCCCCAGGACGGGGCCCGGAAACCCACCCTGTTCCCCCCAGAGGGAAAGGGCCCAACTTTTCCCAAAGGGCCCAAAAAGCCGGGCCCAATGCCGATTTTTTCAGGTTTTTGGTTTTGGGGAAGGGGTTTGGGGTTTAAAAAGGTTTTCTTTTTCCCCCCAAACCTAAAAAGGGACAGAAGGGGGGCTGCTAAAACCGGGCCGCTGTAACGGGGGGCGGCGTCAAATTTGGGGGAAAGGGAAAAGGGGTTTTAATTATGGGCCCTTGGGGGTTTTGCTGGTGGTTTTTTCTGGGCGGGGGTGGAGGCGAAGGGGGAAAGGGGGACCCCTTTATCATGACTCTAAAGAGCCCAAGGGCATTTAAAGGAAACGTTTGGGTGGGGGTGGGGGGGAGGAAGGGAGACCAGGGGGTTTGTGACGTGGTTGGGGGGCCCCGCCGGCCCGGCCTTTTTTTTTTCCCAAGGTTTCCCCCCCAATTTAAACCCCCTGCTTTTTCGTTTCAGGGTTGACTACCCAAATGTTGGGGGGGTTTTAACCATTTAAAGGGTTTCCCTTGCCTTATTTTAATGCCTTTAAACCCAAAGGGGTCCCCATATGACATGGGTTTGGGTGAATCAGGGGCTTGCTCAAAAAAAGGGCCCAGGCTTGAGATTTTTCCGGGCCCTTTTTTTGAAGGGCGAAAAAAGCGATGGGCCGGGGGTTTTGGGCGCTGACCGTGGCTGGGGGAATTTCATTCAGCGGATTTCTGCGACCACCCTCTCCCTTTTTTTTTTGTGGGGGCCCCTTTATTTGCCCCTTCCCCCAAAACCCCCGTTTTCCCCTCGTCCACTGAGAACGCTCGCAAGAAAATTTTCTGCAGAAAAACCAGGAAGGATCCGCAATGTCCTTCATCACCCAATCTTTCAACACAGGTTTTTTTGGTCGCCCTGACTTTCTCCCATCCAAAGTTTGGGGGGCCCTAAAAAGAAAGGGGGGCCACTGGCAAGGCCTTTGGGCCGACCCCCGGGGTTTTTGGGCCGATTGATGGGGTTTTCCTTTAAACCCCCCTCTGAGGGCCCTAATCAGAAACCTGGGCGGTTCAGAGAAACTAAATCATCCTCTTGACCCTTTTAATCATCCCCTTCTGGACCCCAACCGCTTTTTTTTCTTTTCAAAGGGTCTTCAGCCCATGGATTTCCCACAAGGGGGGTTACACGATTTGGGACTTTGGGGCCCCTTCTTCATTTTTTTGGACGGATTTGATGATGTTTGGATGACGACATTTGGGTGGCCGTGACTCCCGGAGGACGGGAGGAAAAGACTGCTAAAATGCATTTTGCTTTAAACCCCACTAAAAGGGGACAGTTTGGCGCCCGGATTTTCCCTTTTCTTAGATTCCTAAACCCCCTGACCCAGGGTTTGACGGGGCCTGAGGTCCTGCAACTTGACAAATCCGTTTGGCACCCGTGTTGTCCCCCAGCACGGGAAGGAGCCCTTCCCTCGAAACCTTTCTCCCTCCATGTCCTACCGCCACCCCTTTGTTTCGCTTAACCATTCGACCTTTTCCCCTCCATTTTTCAGAAATAAAAAAGTTGAAAAAAGGTTTGGAATAGTTTTGGGAAATTTCTCTTTTTTAAAAAGGGACCCCAAATTTCACGGGTTTATTCTCAAATCCCTCTAATCAAAAAAAAATTAGGGGTTTAAAAATTTTTAACTCCCAAAGGTGTCAAATCAAACCAAAAATCTGGCCCTGGGCCAAAACCCCAAAAAAACAAAATCTTTTAATTTTTTGGGTATAAAAAAGGGTTTTTTTTTGCACCTTTCAATTAACCTTGGTGAATATAGAATTGCGTTTTAAAATTTAGGGAGAGGTGCGCGTAAAAGAAAAAGCGGGGGTGCGCAAAAGAAAAAAAAAAACACGAAACCCAGTTATTTTTTGATATAATAAACGGTATTTTTTTGCCCCCCTTTTTCAATTCACCTGGGTGAATAGAAAATTGTTGTTTAAAAAAATTTCCCTTAGATCCCTGGCTAAATAAAAACCCCGGCGGGGGTGCGCAAAAGTAAAAAAAAACACGTAACGTTATGTTTTGGTTTATAATAAAAGGGGTTTTTTTCCCACCTTTAAATTCACCTGGGGTTGAATTTAAAATTGCTGTTTTAAGATTTACGTAAAACCCCTTGCTTTCAATGAACAGTGCTGGGTGTCAAAAGCCCAAAAAAAAAGTAACTTTTAATTTTTGATATAAAACTGGTTTTTTTTTCCCACCTTTCAAACCCCTTTTGGGGGGAATAAAAAAATTTTTGCTTTTTTTTAAGATTTACGTGGGGTTGTTCCCTTTCCAAAAACAGTGCGGGGGTGTGCAAAAGCCCAAAAAAAACTTTAAATTTATGTTTTGGGAATAATAAAAAATTTTTTTTGCCCCCCTTTTCCATTTAAATGTGGTGAATAAAAAATTTTTGCTTTTTTAAAGATTTACGAAAAGGCCGGGCGTCAAGGGAACATTGCCGGGGTTTTAAAAAAGTCAAAAAAAACCCAAAATTTTTAGTTTTTGATATAAAAAACCCGGTATATTTTTGGGAAACCTTTCCCAATTCACCTGTGGTTAATATAGAATTTCCCTGTTTTTAAGTTTTTACTTTAGATGCTGCGTCAATAAACCCCGTGCTGGGTGCCCAAAAAGCCCAAAAAAAAACGAAACCCTGTAAATTTTTTTCCGTCCCTTACACAAAAATTTTTTGGAAACCCAAACAACCTTGCGGGAACCTACAAGTGCAAGGGTTGGATATATCCAACATTCACATTTTTGAAATGGGTAAAATTGAACCCCAATCGAAATGTTACTGAAAATAAAAGGGAGTTTTGGCCAGCAAAAAAAGGAGACCTCATTTTACTGGGGAATGATTTTAATCCAATATAAGTTTCAGGGCCAAAATTTTTCCGGGAAAAATTTTTCCCAATACCCAAAAAAACTTTTAAAATAATAAAGATTTTTCCATACATTTTCTAAAAAAAGGGTCTTGGTTTTCCCTTTATAGAAGAGCCTTGTCTGGGTTCGCCCCCCGGGGCCCCCCTCCCCCCCGTCCCCCCACCCGGGTTAAATTAACGGGGAAGATGCTGCTTTTAAAAATTCCCTTTAAAGCTAACTACAAAAAATGTTCAAACCCTCAAATTTCTAACAAAAATTGGGAAGGGGTTTACAGCAAATTTGTAAGGTTTCTCTGTGCGAAATAGACAATTTCGCGACCCTTTTTTGGCCCCCGGGCAGAGCGCAGGGGCCCTATCCCTTTTGGACGCGGGAAAACACGGGTTTGAAACGGGGAAAACCGCTTTTTAAAATGTAAAACAAAGGTCATGGGTTTTTTCCAGCCAATTAAAACCCATACACATCCCATAAATGCCCCTTCGCACACAAATCTCACCCTGCTCATTCTGAAATTTCTGATTTTTTGGGGCCCCCAAAAATTTTAAAAGGAAAGCCCCAAAAAAGGGCCCCGTGGATTTTAAAATAATAAAGCACAGTTTTTTAAACCCTTTAAATTTTTATCTTTTTGATCGGGAAATTTCATCACCAAAAAAAACCTTTTCCCCGTATTTCAATTTTTGTCGATAAAAATCGCCAACACTAATCACAATTGGCATTATGGGAAAGGAGTTTTGGAAACTCACCTGCGCCCCTAAAGGTTGAAAACAAATCCTTTTCATACGGGGTTTGGGGGTTTTTTGGGCCCCCTAAATCAGTGTAGAGCAGACATTTTGGGCCCTTGACTGGTGGGGGGCCCCAAAGAGGGGGAAAGAAGAAGGGGAACATCTCTCCCTTAGGGAGACCCCCCCATTAAAGGGTGTAGTGTTTTTTTAAAACCCAAGTAGAGGACCCCTTTTTGGGGGCCCTTGGGACAATTTTTCCCTTTTGCTTCCCCAAAGTTTTTCAGTAAATTTCAGAAGTAAAATGGGGTTTTGTTAAAAACCAATAGAGGGCGTTGGGATTTTAAAATCCTTTCCCATAATCCCCTTTTGATTTTGGGGTTTTTTTAAATTTGTGGGTTTAAAAAGGGAAACCCAAAAAAAACTAAAAAACCCTTAAAAATGGTGCCCCTCCATAAGGAAGATGTTCCCCTTCCCCATCCCCACTAATTGCCCCCCCAAAACCCAGTCAACCCCAATATCCTCTGCTCTACACTGATGAGGCAAAACCCCCCAAAAAACGCTTTATGTGTAGAGTGAAAAAATTGGCTTGAAAATTTTTTCCCTTTTTTGTTCTCAAAGATTAAGTGAATAGAAGTTAAAATTGAGGATTTTTTACAACCCTAAAGAGGGCACAGGGGAGTTTTCCAGCTCCTTTCCCAAATAATGCCTTTGTGATATCCCAGATGGCTTAGTGGGGGGGCCCCTAAAAGGCAAATCAAAACCCCAACAATGCCTTTAACTGGTGCTCCCCAAAAGGAGAAAATGTTCCCCCTTTTCAAATGGCCCTCAAATTTTTAATACTTTGGGAACTTTTTTAGGGCATTTAACATTCAAATTAATAAAAAAAGGTAAGTGATAGATTTGGAGCATTTTTGGAGGCATTCAAAAATTTTTTGGGGGTCCCATTTACCCAAAAACCTGTAATTAACTGTACTTTGTTGCTCATAGCAACCCACCCGGGAGCTCAGTTTTTAAATTTTTTTTCAAAAGCATTTTTTTGAAATAAAAACCCTAAATCTTGGGGGAAAATTTTTGGGGCCGGGTTTTAAATTGGGCAAATTTTGGCAAAAGGGATGACTAAAAAGGCCCGGGGTTTTTAGAAATGGAACCCCGAAAAAATTTAAGGCGACCCAAAAAAGGGGATTTTTTCAGGGGTGGGGGGGGGGACAAAGAGCCCCTAAAATAGACGACCCCCAAAACTTGGAACTCAAAGGGGGCCCCCCGAATAATTTTAAAAAAGGTGACAATGATACCCCTGAGAAAAGCCCGGGGGTAGAATATGGAGAAGTTTCAGGATGGGGAAAAAGGGAAACCCCCTTTGGGGAAACCCCTATTTGGGGTTTTTCCCAGGGGTTTTGGGGATATCTTAATAAGGGTCGTTTGGGTTTCCCAATTTGGGAAGGGTAGTTTTGGGGGATGGTTTATTATTACTAAAATGAAGGAGAATGTTAATGTCTTGTTTTATATACGAGTTGTACAGATTGAATTGATATATGTTGTAATTGTGGGAATGGTTATGATGATTCTGTATTAGTTATACTATTCTTCTCAATAAAAAATGTTTAAAAAAAAAAAAAAAAAGAAATAAAAACTGAGCTCCCAGAGCTATGAATTACGCAATTACGCCCCGAAGAATTTTCTTTTTTTTGCATTATTTTTTGATTTGCTTAACCATTTTTCATTTCCTTTTTTCTTTTTTTAAAGTCCCAGTATGTGACTAGGCTTTTATAATACATAGCAATACACTGCTGTATAGCTGCAGTAGCTAGGCGTACCTGGGGGCACAGGACATAGGAGCACACAGCAATTTATAACAACTTCTTGTGGTCAGTTAGCCATCCTCTGCCCCCAGGCCAGACCATGCAGCAACTCATAGGTTAAATGGGTTGCTGCATGGCCTGGCATCAGGGCACAGGGTGGCTTACTGACCACAGATAGTAATGTAGGCTTTGTAGGTAGATGTACAACTTTTGAAAGTGGCCGTCAGGGAGATGTAGAAGTTGGGGATGCCACCCAGAAAATTGGATAAACCATATATTTTTCTATAAGACCTGCCCCATTTTATACAACCCACACCCACTTCACACAACCTAATAGACGTCTGCTAATACCGCCCTGATAATGCATTCAGTAATTAAATGCTTTTTGCTGTACAGCAGTATCCTGGGAGCTCCCCTATGAAGAGAAAAATTCCGAATGGGACTTAGCATTACACTAGCGCTGTGTGCCCTTTATTCTCGGGATTGATGGGGTCCTAAAAATCCCACCACATAATCATAATATGAGAAACAGACTATAACTTAAAGCACAATGCATTTATTATAGCATCAGCTGCAACCGATACATATCCATTTATATAAGAAGGAATATATTGCAGTACTTTAAACATTAACTAACATGCCTAGCCACACTTAGTGCCCACAGAATTTTGCTTGCCACAATGCCCACCTATGGGCTTGTCCCCACGGCATGATTCTCAGTAGGATTTACAGACAGTTTTCGGACTTGAAAACTGTAAACCGACAGTCAACTTTTTACATTGATTTAAATACAAAATCCGTGCAACAGAATATGTTCACTTTTCTGCTCGGTTTTTAGGCAGAACATGAACATGAAGGTGGGAAGGGGGCGGCTTGAACCCGTAAACCTTGGACAAAAGCCGTCCCTCTGCTTGCCAAAAAATGACAATTTTCCAACCGGTATTTTGGCTTTGTCATGTAAACGCTCCCTAATGGTGTGCTCAACTGTTCCATAAAAAAAAGAGTCAGAGCGCATGTAATGTTCCTGCGTTATTACCTACAAAAGAATGCTAGTGAAAGAGAGGAAAAAGGAACCAAAGTAAAGAAGGTGGAAGAAAGGTAGGAGAAAGTATGGAGAAAAGGAATGATAGAATCTGGGGTAGGAGAGGAAGGAGGAATTTATGAGGTCTATTTTGATCTGTCCTCCCCCCACACATGAAGCCATTATCTTTTCTATCTGGACAATCAGGAACTAAATTTGACGTATCGGCAGCCGCCCACTCTGCCCAATGGAAAAGACGGCCCTGCTACCAACCAATAAGAGTTGGGTCATGGGTGGGTCTTCCAGCAAGACAATGACCTGTCACCAGGGTATAAAAACCACTAATTTCATCAGACATTGCTTGTGCTCCAATGTTCTCCTCCTCCAGCCCCCACCAGACACATGTGGCCGTGAGATGTAGGCGTCACGTCTCCAGTCCCCTGACCAGACAGATTTTGCAGCATCTGTTCCAGGATATGAAGCAGTGGATTGACGTTGTTAATCCTGTAGCCCTGGCAAATAGCAGGTGTCACACATGAGCTGCCACTGGCTGACATCCAAATTACACAGGGGGGGGGAAACTCCTGTCTGCTTGGATCATCAAGAAAACATTAATGGCTTTTTTTTGTTCATAGAGTCATATGGAGGCTGGAATTCCAACAGGTGGAAACGTCGCATATCAGCCTGTGTTGGGGGAGCTGTTCTGCTGCTGCAGCTCAAGGAGGGTGTGCTTGGCAGTGTAGGAATGGCTGAAGTGCATGCAAAGTTTCCTGGCCGTTTTTAAAACGTCTTGCAGATGGGTGGAAGACATGAGGAACCATTTAACAACCAGATCTGCGCAGCATGGACACCATGTTCTTTCCATTGTCTGACACCATGGTTCCGATTTTCAGTTGTCGCAGAGAAAGCCACAAATCGATTTAGTCTTTCATGATTCAGAGGAGTTCCTCCCCTGTATGACTTCGTTCACCCAGGCACACCAGGTGTAGAACTGCATGACACCGCCGTGCCCTGCACATGTGGTATGATGGAAGAGCACTAAGACTTGTGGAATCTGAGGTGGTGGAGGAGGAGGAAGACATTGGCGCTGGATCAGCAGTTTGATAGCGTGGAGAAGAAAGTTGCTGATGTGGCTGGGCAGGAATCACATTCACCTAGGGGGCCATAAAGGACTTGTACTGTCCCTGACCGTAGTTACAGCTCCACACGTCCGCGTTGCCGTGCACCTGGGAAGACACCATCAGGCTCAAGGACTGGCCCAACTTCTCTTCTACATATTTGTGCAGGGCTGGTACTGTCTTTTTTGAAAAGAAATGACAGCTTGGGACTCTATCTCGGCTCACCACAAGTCATCAGTTCTCTGAACGGTGCAGAGTCCAACACTTGGAAAGGGTGGGACTGCAGTACCACCAACTTGGACAGGAGCACGGTCAGCTTCTGCACCTTAATATGACTAGATGCATACTGCCGTCTCTTGGCAATCACCTCGGTGAACAACTGCTAGCGCTATGAGTGGTGAGGAGCAGGAGCATCTGGACTGGTAGATGATGGGAAAGACAGACAGCTTCCTTTGGCAGAGGTGGTGGAGCCTTGACATACTGAAATGGGAAGCGTGCCACTTGGTGCTGCTGCTCTTGATGCGGCAGGATGGTGATGCTGCATGTGTTAATGCAGGGCCGGGATGCCAATATTAGGTTCCTGGTCACGCTTCACTTTCTTCCCACAGATTTTACATATACACATGTTCGGTTCCTCCGGTGTCTTGGCAAAAAACTGCCACACCGCCAAGTAGGTGATTTTACCATCAACGCTCTGCACTGACTGACTGCTACCACCGATGCCTCGGTGAGCCCCTGCACCACTTCATTCTGGACCGGAAAGGACCTGCAAAGCGTGGGGTCTACCCGGTGGCCGTTTGGCTCCCGACCTCGCACTGCTGCCACCCTGCTGACTCCTGGCCACACTACTGACTTGCTGGCTGCACCGCTACCTGACACGCCCTCTTCTCCCAATGATAATGATGAAGCCCTTGCTTCACCCAGCTCCCAAGTGCGATTGGCTACATCGTCATCGATTAGTGTTTACCCGTCACTGTTGTCCTCCTCAACGGTCTCAATATGCAGTGCCTGACCACTCGCATCATACCCTCCCATGCTATTCTCCCCATCACTCCTTGCCCGCCTACTGCTAGAAGCAGCAGATGTCTGCCATTTGCTGGCCAGTAGCTGCTGACCTCATATAGTTCTTCCTCACTGTATAGTGGCTCAGAGGAAACAGCACGTAGTAGTTCTCTGGCTGAGGGAACCGAACTGGACAGAGGTGGATTGAGGACAGGTGAGGGCCCCGTGCCATGCCAACTAAGGGTTGTGTCTGACGAACCCACTGACTCTTTGCTGGGGTTGTCAGATGTCATCCGGGAGGAAGAGGATGACCTAGTCAACCATTCAAGAACCGTTGGATTGGTGGTCAACGCACGGTCGCTAGATGACACCGGCAGTTCTGGCCTCACCGAGTCACCCCTGCTGCGACATACCCTTACTGTGCTGTGACCTGTGCCTGCTCCAGTGCTGCAACCTGCTGCCTGCCACTCCCATGTGAAGGGCCTGCCACCTGTCTGTCCGACATACTGTTTGATCAAAAATTTACAATATAACAAACTCTGCTTAATGTAGAGGTCTGTATATGACAACTACACCCACGGAATTTCACACAGAGTTCACCAGAAAAAGTGAAAAAAATTAACTCTCTGGGCACAGATTGCAAAATTACTGTGACGACACCCTCTCGACTCTTGAGCGGGGGAGGGGGGGTTTCAACATGTATCAGTGTTTAACAGAATCACCACAATAAGTGAAGAAATTAACTGTTTGCCACAGATAGCAATATCCCTACAGACTGAACTTGATGAATTTCAGGTGTGTGTAGGGCAGAAATACACACACTGGGTTTGACACCGAGTTCCCCACAATAAGGGAAATAATTAACTCTTTGCCACAGATAGTAATTTCCCAAAATAAAAAATGGTGGTTCAGGAACAGGTGTGTAACACACACACACACACACACACACACACACGCACACACACATATTTGAAAGTTATTTCACCCCAGTAACTCGAAAATCAGAAGTCTTTTGCACAGAGTGCAATCTAGTGCTGCTAAACAGAAATGCTTCTGCATACGAGACACAGTGACAAGTGGCAGAATTTAACATGGCTGCCCTACTTATAGGACTAACCGCCAATCAAAAAGCCCGGACTAAACAACAAAAAATAAACCCACCACACGGGTAAATGTAAAAAAATACTACAACGCCAAACAAAACTACATTTACCCAATAAAAAATATTTCTTTATTAAAGTAAAGTACACAAATAAAAAAAAAAAACGTGCAGTGCAAAAAGTGCTTCAGGTAAGTATATCGAAATCAAAATAACAATAAAAAAAAAA
Source organism: Phyllomedusa bahiana (assembly GCA_025379985.1). Lineage (NCBI taxonomy): Eukaryota > Metazoa > Chordata > Amphibia > Anura > Hylidae > Phyllomedusa > Phyllomedusa bahiana. The sequence continues at coordinate 1,294 of JAODAL010057782.1, read as the reverse complement.
AACGAAAAAAAAATGGTACACTATTTAGAGAAAAAAAAATTATTCAAAAAAATACAAATGCCCAAAAATAATACATTTTTAAAATAAAACCAATGTGTTAAAAAACCATTCAAAAAAAACCCATAATAATGGGATAATACAGACCAAATAGCAGCTGAAGAGCCCCAAGCACTTTCGCAGGAATGTTTTCTCGGGGGTAAGCATTCTGGAAAACGTTTTTTTGGGTCTTTCAGCGTGGAATTTATTTTATATATAATATAATATATATAAAAAATTTATTTTTTTTTTGAATTATTACTCAATCATGGTTACCATTTTTATTATCCTTTTTTTTTTTATTGATTTATTTTAATTTTGGGGATTACTTACCTGAAGCACTTTTGCCACTTTTTTGCCCGTCTGTTTATTTTTGTTTTTTGTGTTATTTTACTTTAAATAAAGAAATTTTTTTTTTTTGGGGGTAAATGTATTTTTTGTTTGGCTTGTACTACTTTAGGACTGTGACATCACAAAGCTGACTGGCTGCATGTCTGCAATGTTATTGGGGCATTCCTTTTCTTCCCCCAGGTTTCTTCCCCCATGTCCGCCTTTTTGCTCATGGCCATTTTAAAAAAATAAATAAAAATTCGTTCCCACAAATCGCCAGGAAATCGGCTTCGTTCAGAACCTAATTTTTCCTGAAATTTTAAACAAATTTTCCCTTTGTTAGAATCAAAATTTGCTCACCTTATCTCATCAACTACAAAACCATCGCGTGTGTTTTCCCCAAGGGTTTTTCCACCAAATATTTAAATCTTGTTTACCAGGGGATAAAATACCTATTTTCACTGCAAAAAGCAAAATACTTTATATAATTTTTTACAATGTTATTTTTTTTTGGGTTTTTTTGATATTATCTAGAGATGGGCGAAATTTCCGAAAATTTGGTTCGTTTTACTTCACGGATTTGTCGGGAAAAAATAACTTCGTTCGAATTACTTTAGGACGGGGGAAACACATTAAAAAAAAGCTATTTCCCGGCTGCCAGAGCTGCAGGGGGTGTAAAGTTTTCCCTGCTTAAATAGCAGGGGAGCTTGGGTTTGGTCTTCATACAATGTTGTGGTTTAGTATGACCTCGATGACTGCCGTGCTTTAGAATCGTTTTACTATAAAATTCCCTGGGCACTTAAGAGGGCAAAACTGACCAAAAAACTGAAGGGGGAAAGTAGCCTATAAAATCATGGCAGTGACGCTGGAAAAAAACAAGTGAGGACCGGGGGCAAACGTGAAGAGTGGGAGGTGACGGGGGCAGCCC
>JAODAL010057781.1:0-22470 GCA_025379985.1 Phyllomedusa bahiana | reverse complement strand
CCCCCCCCGGGGTGAATGTGACATCACCGTGCCACCTACGTCAGCAGTAGGGGCCGGCGCCCGGCAGGGTTAAGGCCTAGTTCCTTAGGCCTGCCAGGGAGATCAGCGGAGCGCAGCGCTAGTTAGTGGTGCTGTGCTCCGCTGACACCGCGCAGCACCGGGAGTGGAGGACATTAGTTCAGTGACCAGATGCGCGGCCGAGCCCCGGGGAGTGGCGGCACTGCCTCCGGGGCCCACAGCAGCTCGGAGGGGGGGCCCACCGGGGGATTCCCCGATCCCCCGGCGGCCCAGTCCCAGCCTGCATACAGGTCTCCCTAAATGTTCCCCTGATCTAGATCATGCAGTGATCTTGGTTGTCTCTTTCCACATGTAAATCTATGGTTTGTTATTATCTTGTCCACCAGAAATGACAGGGAAACATTGGGTCATCTTCTCAGAGCTTCTAAACTTAATAGTTCCTTGCTGGCAAAAGAATAGTTCATTCTCTGCACATTCTTCTATCCAAGAACTGATATTAAAGAAAGAAATGGCCCCTCTTGATGTAATATTGTAGTTTTAGACTTGGGTTTATAAACAGTGTTGATGTTTTTACCTGGCCTACCTGTCTCATTTTCCCCCAACTGTGTTTATTTCTGAAATTTTCAAACATTTCATGCATTGTAAAAGTCTTTTTGCATTTTACTTCTAGTTTGCATAGTAATTTAACAATTTACACATTCATAAGAAGGATAAGGGAATTGTGAAATGTAATTATGCATAGTTCAAAAAGCAGAGCAGATGCCCAATTTTAAAATTAGAGACTAACACTTATTGGGCATGTATCATGATGATGTGATCCATAAAGATCCATTATCTAAGAAAGGTTGCATCTCCGGTCACCTCTCTGACCACACTTCTATCATTTCTCAGCCGTTATGTACTTTATTACTGTATTGCGAACAACTGGGGAAAGAACTAGTGGTGATGTCATCCACTATGGTGTTCTAGGAACATTTAAAGTTTGCTTTTGTTTGTTTCTGTCTCTTTTTGCGGTACATTGGGAAGTCAAAAAGTGTCTCTCTTCTGACTGCAGAAGAGATGAAAATTTTTTATTTTTGCCACAAAATGTTCCATTACCTCCAAGTGTTTAGGGGTAATTGTCCCAAGCAATGGTGCAACTCATGTCTGTGGCTTACCTCTACACAGTTCCATGTGGCTTGCTTCTGCTTCTGTGTGGTCACTCCATCAGCTGGGCTGGTCCTCCTTGTCTGTAGTGGCTATTCCCAAACACATGTGCTGGGTAGACATATTGGCCAGTACACACTGCCAATATGTCTACCCTTTAATGGGAGTACTCTGGTGGTTTTCTTAAAATGAGATTCCTCTCCACTGGCAGATATTTGGTGAGGTTCCTGTAATTTCTGTAAAGTGATGACTGGTATCAATCTCCTGTTTTGCTCTGACCTACTACTTGTCTGCTACCTGCACTGAGCTTTGACTTTGTTTCTGACCTTGCAAGTACTCTGCCTGCCTTGATCACCGGCCAACGATACATTTCCTCTGCATGATCATTATTGCATCTGGACAACAACTATTGCTGTGGCATGTTATCTTACACAACAATAACAATACCTGTACAGTTGTTAAGCCCTTAACAACTGTCCACTGTCTTTTGTCGGTGGGCGTTGCAGGTCGTTAATCTGCAGCGACATCAAAAGACATTTGCGCAGAGGGGTTTTACCGCTCCCAGTGCCACAGTTGCGCTAGGAACAGCACTGTTTCTTGCGCAGTCTCTATAAGCGCTGGGAAGAGGAGGAAACATCTGATCCCCGGTGCATAACCCTTTGACCATGGTATAATCAAAGGGCATTCCCTTGCTCAATTGGGTGATCGAGACTCTCGGTTACCTGAAGGAGCCTGGGGAACGTCTGAACAGTCAGCCCTGGGGACCTAGATAGCCCCAGGGATGTCTGTTTAACAAGCCAATTGGTGTACACTGTGCCCTTACTGCTGCCTGTGTCATACTGACACAGAAAATGTTTAGCATATATGAATATGCTAAAACATAACAAAGTGTAAAAAAAAATATAAAATAGTTATTCCTTTATGGAATTATAAACAAAAGTTAAAAAAAACAAAATAATGTAGAAAAAAATTAAAATAAATATTTAAAAAATAATTGTGCCTACATTACACAACAACAACAAAAAATCTACACATATTAGGTACCCCCAGCCACAATAACCTGTATAATTAATCTAACAAGTTATTTAGTTTGAAATGTGAGTGGTGTAAAAAAGAATTAAAAAAACAAAAACAAAATTCTGCAGTAATTTATATGTGAACTCAAACTACACCCCCAAAAAGTACAACTTCTCCCACATAAAACAAGGCCTCATATAACTGTTTCATAGAAAAAATGAAAATAATACGTCTGTTAAAACGCAAGGAGGCAAAAACTAAAAAAAAAGTGCTAGTCATAAAGGTCTTTTCAGGCTTGGGGCTTAAGGTGTTATAGGTGAAAAAACAAAAGGCTTCTTAGACTTTTGGGTAGTGTATTATTTCAGTAACATTTAGAAACCTTTCAAGTCTATGAATGTATTTGGTGTTAAGTCTAAACAGTTATTACAAAAGTAGCAGAGTAGCGTAAAATTAACATTCAAAGCATACAGTACCTAAGAATTCTCTCTAAATAATGCAAAATACTTGTCCTTATGCTTATAACAGTGTATCCATTATGTTAAAAAATCCATTTGCATACCGAATTAAGCAAGAATGGCTTTCGAACTGATTACAGTCCATGCAGGGAATCTTTAGTTTTACTCCTGTGTATCATTACTGGCCCATGTAACAAGACTGAAAAAGCCTCCTGCACTTGCAGACAGAAAATAGCTATAAAATGCTGGCTTTCTAACAAGGGGTGTTAAAGGGCATGTTGTTAAATAAGTATTTCTGAAACACTAACCCAGACAGACTAACCTTTTACCGAATGTTCCAGCCAACAGCAAACTTTGAGAAAGCCATATAATATTAATATCAGCATGACTGTATTTGAATGCTTTCTTGGCAGCAGGAATTATTCTCATGTATCTCTTCTGAATAGAAATAGGCTTTATCTTAATGAAAAAGCAATGTCATGTAAATATGAAACATCTGCGGTTAAATTTCTTGCATTTTATGGTAGGATAGAAGAATATAAAAATAGAACTGGGTTGTATAAGGCATGACGCAATGATCCTTTATTTCTGATTTCTAGATCATGAAACATTCTTCGGCCGAGCTAAACAGTTCTGGGAATGTAAGAGTGGATTCACACCTGTGTTTTGAAATCTGTCAAAAACAGATGTATTACATAAAAAAGGACATTAACAGAGACAAACCGAAGTATAATAATATTTTTTTAAACTGGTCTTTAACAATGATTGGTAGTGATGAGCGATTGTGTCAACTATCGTTATCGATTCGATAGTCGATATCGGCAATGATCATGACGATATCCGATAGTCGAAAAACAGATTATCGCCGAAGACCATTAAAGTCTATGGGATAGAAACAACACCTTCATTCTTACACCCAAACAGGGGTGGAGAAGCTGGAATTAACATCCACAACAGTAAACTGAATACGTGCTACATCTTAGGCCATACAATTAGGTTATAAAAGTCACAGAAAAAAGTCACGGGAATATTAAACTATCCCTGTCCTGTACCACAGCATGCCCCTTAAACCTTCATGACCCACAAATTAAAAATTTGCCAGATGCAGTATTATTTGAACCATCATTTTAGTTGAACGGGATATTAACAATCTGTCCTGGAAGGCAGCATGACCCTTAAACCTGTCTGACCACAGATTAAAAAGTGACGGAAAGAGGAGTCTTTCAACCACCATTTTAGTTGAACAGGACATTGACATGACCTTTCCTGTGCCGCAGCATAAACCTCAAACCTGTCTGACCCACAGATTAAAAACTGCTTGAAAAAGGAGTCTTTGAACCACCATTTTAGTTGAATGGAAAATGACTATACCTGTCTGGAACGCAGTATGACCTTTAAAACCCTGTCTGCCCCACAATTAAAAAGTCCAGAAAAAGGATCTTTCACCACCATTTTAGATAAAACTGGCCCATTGACTATACCTGTCCGGGGCCACAGCATGTGCCCAAACTGCATGACCCCCCATTTAAAAAGTGCTGGAAAAAGGAGTCTTTAAACCACCATTTTAGTGAACTGGACATTGACTATATCTGTCCTGTACCGCAGAATGACCTTAAACCTGTCTGACCCCAGTTTAAAAAAGGGTGCCGAAAAAGGAGTCTTTCAACCACCATTTTAGTTTCATTTGGACATTGACTATACCTGTCCTGGGCCACAGCATGAGCCCCAAACCTGCATGTCCCCCAGATTTAAAAAGTGCTGGAAAAAGGAGTCTTTCAACCACCATTTTAGCTGAACTGGACATATGACTATATCTGTTCTTGGCCACAGCATGAGCCCCAAACCTGCATGACCCCAGATTAAAAAGTGCCGGAAAAAGGAGTCTTTCAACCACCATTTTAGTTTAAACGGGAAAATTTGGGGACTAAAACCTGTCCTGTACCACAGCATGACCCCTATACCTGTATGACCCCCACATTTAAAAAGTGGCACTATGCTATTTTGCACAGTGACTGTCATTTAGTATATCTTTTGGTAACTGACATTTGTTTACAAAATTTATTTAGGGAAGTTTTATTTATAGTTTTACATTATTATCATTTTGCTTTTTTTCCAAGTGTGATAAAATACAACATACACCCCTCCCTGCAGTTTAAAAGGTATTTTTTTACACGTGTAGATGTGGTAATTCGTTCGCACACCCCATAAGTATTAAAAATGTCCTAATGATCCTCAAAACAATTCTTAGTTGAGAAGACATTTGCCCTCCTGGCTTCTGAGAGTGATTCAGCCAATTAATTATTTGGTTTCATTTTTCCTCCAAATCCTTCCTCGGTGATTAGGGACAGACTCCCCTAGGATCAAATGATGCGACCCCATAGTGACTCGCCCCAGAAAATTTAAGCCTCAAATTGTTGCAATTTGTGTGCAGCCCTGGAGCCCTTTTTGGGCACTACTTAACCTCACAGAAATCACCTTTTTTCAAAATCTTATTTTTTTAGAGAAATTTGAAGCTCTCCTGATTGCCCCTAAGAGAGCCAGTGCGGCCATCAGTCAGCTGTTAACACGGAGGTTCAGCTGCCAGAGCCAGACTTACAGTGGGTGTGGTGAGAGCCCAGGTAGCGTCTGACATCTATAACATGCAGGGTCAGCTGCCAGGTCGGAGTTACAGTGGGTTGTGAGAGCCCTGCTAGCGTCTGTCATCTATTAAAATGCAGACCAGCTGCCAGGGGCGGAGTTACAGTGGGTGCGGTGAGAGGCAGGGCTGGCGTCTGTCCCTCTATTAAACACGGTAAAAAATGCCCTTATGAAGCAGCAACGAAAACAGTCGTGCTGAAGCAGAGTGCGGAAGTGGAAATATGAGGTAAGACCACTAGCCTTCCTCAGTACACAGTCAAGACCTGGGTAGCGCTTTCCCCTCCGTATGAGTACGGAACAATTGAGCTTCACTTGGAAATGCTGGTGTCCTTTTTCTTGGCATTCTTTTTCTCATTTTACTTAACGTGCTGGAGGAAATTGTCTCTGTTCTTTGTTCTCTGTCCGTGCTCCATACTCCATGTCCTCTGAATAACCTACATCTGGTCAAGTCTTCCTGTACCTCCCTTGTACAATTCAGAGGAAATTTGTACCAGCTATTTTGTACATGCAAGTTTGTTAGTAGTTTAATTCTAGAAAAAAACATTTTTTAAAATAGGATGGAATCCCACCACGTCTTTGTTTCTTTTTTTTTTAATTGTATTAAATGGGTTGTCTATACGGGGGTTGCTATATGTTAAAGTCGCAAAAACAAGTCTTTTGCAATATGTTCCTTTAACAGTGTCCAACCTTTCCTGTTTTGAAGCACCATGCCCATAAAATTCAAAACATGACCTTCACCCAAACTCTTGACAATTGTAAAAGAAAAAATTCTTTTAAAAACCACATTTTTTAAAATAGGACCTGTTATAGTGTTTGTCACAGAAATGCCCCCAAAAAAACAAACATGACCCTTTGGCCACTCTTTAAAAATTGTAAGAAAAATGTCTTTTGAAAAAACATTTTTTTTTATATTTGAACTGTATATAGCTGCATTTCAAGCAGCATGACCCAAAAAATTTTAAAAAAATATTCTCAGCCCCTGTTAAAAAAATTTTGGGGAGAAATGTCCTTAGAACCCCATTTCTGTTCCAAAGGGTCTTGAATATAGCTGTATCTCACAGCACCATGACCCGCAAAATCCATTGACAGTGCGAAAAATTTGAAAGATGAAGTGAGTAAATGGAATACGATTTTTTCATGAAACCTTATACAATTGGTGTCTTTTATAGTCTTCCTCACCGCAAAACTAGCAAAATGACCTTTTGGGACTTGAGAATAAAAATTGCAGTAAGAAATCATCATTTAAAAAAAAAGTTTTCAAGAGGACCATTTCTGTTTGAAGAGGAATGTGAAGTAGACCGCCAACTAATCGGTGACCTCGGCAATTAGGGCCACAAGATCATCAGAGATCCATGGAAAGCTGGATGCGTTTGTCTGTAATGACTCCTCCAGCTGTGCTGAAGGCCCGCTCAGATATGACGCTGGCTCTGGCAATGACAACACCTCAATGCGTGCGAGCGAGCTCGGGCCATTCATCCATTTTGGATTGGGTCTAGAACATATCCAAAAACATTGGTGTTGAGACGCAGATCATCGTGCATCATGATCTTAAGCCGGTCTCTGTGTGTTGTATGTGTGCCCTGCATTACATGCGTTGGTGAGGTGGTAAATAAAGATTGCCAGAGGTCAGCCATTAGGCTTCTGCCACAATGCCTGCTGCTGCTGCCACAGCTATTTGGAACTCTCGCCAATTCCAAAGCAGTTAGCTGCTTTCCTGTATGCTGTGACATCTGTTTGTGCTTTGCTGTAATTTTAATTTGCACAATAAAGCTGTTTGTTTACCTATGTCGGAGCTGGGAGTTGTTTGCGGTGCAAGCCTCTTTCTGAGTAAGCGCCCGGAAACCCTGTTTGGAATTGGCGTGTGTTACCGCCTGGCCGGCGGTGCTCGGATCTACAGGAAAACACAGCGAGGACCCACAAGCAAGTATAAAGCAAGGAGTAGCCCAGAAGTAGGTGAGCACTTTTGCATTTCTTTTGAATGTATTACTTGGAACTCTACTGCTGTCACGTTGCTGACATTGTTCCACCTTGACATTGATTACGTGAAGCTGACACAAACCAGATGTCTCCAGTTTGATCAATCAGCACGGTCCTCCAATTCTGAATTTTACTCTCTATTTGGGTGGGTGGAAGGAAAGTGCTGATTTTGCTTTGTACCGGTGAATCGAGGAGGGTGGCCACCCAGTAACTGTTGTTCAGTTTGATGGCCTTAACTGCGAGACCATGTTGGAGGAAATGGAGCATCCAAGCACTTTATGTGATGAGATGACCTTGATTTCACCAAGCCCTGGGTCGAGGCGCACTAGCAAAACGATCTTCCTCATCTTCCTCCTCCCCCCTCAAATTCGCCGCCACCTCTTTCAAGGCAGGGACGTCAAGGTAACGTCGGTGTCTAGGAATACCTCTCCTCCTCCTCCTCCTCCGCTTCCTCCGGCACAACTTCAACACAGCCCTGACTTGGGCGTGCTCATATGATGCACCCTGAGAGCTGAGGTGCCCTTCGTCACGAGCCCTGGACCCCGAACCACTGCATAATGAAGACCGATAAAATGGGTGAAACTGTCGGGCCTTCTGGATTCACGAAGGGGGGGGGGGGAGGGGGAGGGGGGGGAGGAGAGAGAAAAGGCCCGTGTCCGGCATCTATGTCCGTCTCCTCCTCACGTCGCTGGCGGACCTGAAATTTTTCAGAGTGTCCAACGTCGTTCCCAGACTAAATCACCACAAAGCTCATGCTGACCAGGGCATTGTCCCCACTAACCATTTTGGTGGCTTCTTCAAAACTGGCAAGGATGGGGCAGAGCTCATTCACCTGCCTCCACTCTCGGTGCTCATCACCCCGAGGTCCCGCACCGCTGCTTGTCAGCCATGTGTCACTCGTACTGCGTAATGGCATTGGCGCTGCTGCACAATCGCTGGAGCACTGTGGAGGGTGGAATTCCAGTGTGTTGCCCTGCCCAACAAGAACGGTTTGACGGGGAGCCGAGTACGTGCAACCAGCCAGGGGGCGAAGCAGGGCAAATGGCGGAAAGTGGGTCAGACCTTGACCTTCCTCAGCGGGCAGCCCAACCCGGGTAGCGCTTTAAAAATTTCTGGCGAGGGGTTAAAGAGTGTCCCAGGCAAGGATTGCTCCACCTACTACTTAAGGGTGGCCAGCAGATTGACCATCGCACACCGTTTTTGTCCCCCAGCCAGCGCTGGGGTTCATTGCGGGGGAGCCGCCCACAGCTGCTGCCCTGTGTTTTTGAGGGGTCCAAGAAAATTTAATTTCACACCCCTGGTTTCTCTGGACATAATGGCCCCCAGAGCCCTTTGGGGGAAAAAACCCCGCCCACCGCATTTTTGAAGAGCTGCCCGACCGGGGAAGCCACCGTACCACCGAGACATCCCCCCACTCCCCCAGTGAGCTGCACAGAGATATAGGGCCTTGGCCCGTGTTTACTAGTCCTGTGTCGGTGGTCAGATGACTTCCCGGACACAGATGCAACAACGCACTTAAAATTTTTAGAGGGCATGTGGCTGGCCAGGCAGGGATGGCTTTTCTGGCAAAGAAAGCCTCCCCGGCTCGGGTTTGGGGGAGGCAAGGGCCTGATGGGCGGAACCCATCTTGCCCCACCAACGGAAAAGCAAACATTTCCAAGCCAAAACCGGGAAAAAGCCGAAATTCAGGTTTTTGGGCTTTGGGAGGGTTTTTGGGTTTTAAAAGTGTTTTTTCTGCCCCCAAAACCCTGGTAACAGAAGGGCGGGCGTGCAGGTCGTAAAACTGGGGAAGGAAAAGGGGGTAGGATGTGTCTCGGTATCTGGGGGAAATCGGGCGACGGGGAGGCTGAAGGGAGGTGATACTGTCATGAGTTAGAGACATGGCGCGAAAAAAACGCTTGGGGGTGGTGGAGGAGGAGGAGGCGGGAGAGAGGTGTGACAGGGGGTTGGAACCCCCGGTTTGGGGTGGGCCTTTTTTGCCAAAGTTTTCCCCCTCCTTTCACTTCATGCATTTGCGCATGTGACTGGAACATGTTGGTGGTGTTAAACATTTAAGATTCTCCCCCCCTACTGGCTTTAGGCAAAGGGGGCATAGGACACGCTAGTGAACAAGGTTGCTGAAATGGGCCCGGGCCCTGGCCCTTTTTCGACTGTGATAAGGGGGGAGGGGTGTTTCCGCTAATCGTGGCGGGGGAAATAATCTAAAAGCAGATTGTGGGGCCGCCCTCCCTTTTGGGGGGGAAACCCTACTGAAAACCCCACACTTCCCTCCCTCTTCAGGATAAAGCCTTGCAAGCAAATTCTGCTAAAAGACCACTTGGACCCGAAAAGTCGTCTCATCATATCTGCACAGGTGACTTCGCGCCCCTGACATTCTGCATCGCGCGGGCTAAAAGAAACGGGGCACTGAAAGACGTTCCCGACCCCCCGGGATTATTCCCGATTGACCAGCTTCCTTTCCCCTTGTGAAATAGCGTTGGGCGTCAAAGCAGACGAAATCACCTCTTTTGGCCTCTTGACTTTTGAAATGCCTTCTGACCCCAACCCATTTTGTCATAAAAGGTCTTCGAAAATGGATTACCCACAGTGGGGGTACACGAGGACATTTGGGGCTCCCTTGCTCATGTTGGACATGCTGCGATGATGATGACGACTTTTGGGGGCCGGACTGGGTGGACGAGGGGGGTAAACGCTGGATGCGGGGTTGCTTTAACCCTGAAAAAAATTTGGGCGACGCTTTTCGTTATGAATTTCACAGGGCCCTGACCAGAAATGCGGCCCTGATGGTCCTTCAACTGACAACCCGCTGGTTTCGTTTTTTCGCCACAGGGAAGGAGCACCTTCCTCGACCTCTACCTCAATGTCCTATCCCCTTTGCTCGCTCCAAAATGATTTCATCCATTTTAAAAAGATAAAATTTAAAAGGTAGGGAAAGAGTTTTTGACGTCTCTTATTGAAAGACGGCAAATCACAGCTATTTTAAACCTCTCAATTTTCTATACCCCAACAAATTTAGAAACAAATTTGTTTCTAGCGAATCCCTGTGAAATGCGGTCGGGTGGAAAAAACCTTAACCCCAAAATCAACAGTATTTTTCCCTTCATCCCGGGAAAAATTACAACTGCCCAGTGGGACTGGGAGTTGATAGTTTTAAAAAAAATATCATACAAGTGCGCTATCTGCGCCAAAAAGAGATTCACCCAGACAAAAAAAATATTCAAAATTAAGGGTTTAGAAATTGCGTTTTTTTTCAGCAATGACAAAAAAAAACAGTTACTAGAAATTTTTCTAGCAAAATTTTGTACAACGGGCAAATTTTAAAAAAAACAGGCCCCATCAGGGAAAACCTATTTAAAAGTTAACGGATAACAAACGGTGGTTTTTTGCACCAATGAAATACACCCAAAAGTAACTACAAAAATTTCTGTGTCCAAATTTTTAAATACAAGGTGGCTCTTTTAAAAAAACTGGGGCGCACCAAAGTGAAATACACTATTTAAAAGTTATACGGATAATAAAGGGGGGTTTTTTCCCAATGAAATACACCCGCAGTTACTAGAAAATTTCTGTATCCTAATTAAGTAAAGGTGGCTCTTTGAAAAAAACGGGGTGCGCCAAAGTGAAAAACAGTATTTAAAATTATGCAATAAGAAAAGGTGGGGTTTGCACCCAAAGAAATACACCTGCATTTTTCTAGAAAATCTCTGTATCTTAAGTCAAGGGGGTCTTTGAACAAAACTGGCTGCACCAAAGTGAAAAAAAAGCTATTTAAAATTATAAAAGATAAGAAAAGGGGGGGTTTGACCAATGAAATACACCCGCAGTTACTAAAAATTCTGTATCCAAAATAAGTCAAATTTGGTTTTTTGAACAAAACTGGCTGACAAAATAAAAGGTACAAATTTTACCTCAGTGCGAGGTGTCCCGGCCAAAAAAATGTAAAAAAAGCCATTTTAATGCAGGTTTTAAAGCAAAATTTGAGCTGCCAATATAACACTCTCCTTTCAAAAAACCAGCCGCCTGCGTCCCGTGTTTCCCCCCCCCAAACCCCCCAAACCCGAGCCCCCCCTTACCCTCCCCCCCCCCCCCCGGCTGTACAGCCCCGATCTTCTTTTAAAAATCTCTTTAAATAAGACTGAAATTCTCTAATCTACCTATGTAGTTTCTGATGAAAAGAGAACTTTGCTCTGACTACTGAACTGTATTGAGAGAGACCAACACCTTGCTCAGGGGAGACACGAAACACGATGATAACAGAAAAAACGTTCTATGCAAAACGAGGTCATTGATTTTCCAGCCAAATACATCCATACACATCACAGTCATGAGTCACACACCCCGCTCACCCTGTTCTATCTAAGCAGATTTTGGCCACCAAAAGACAGGGAACCCGAAAATGGCGTGTGTAATAATTATGCGCAGATTCTCCCTAAATACGAGTGATCGAAATTTCGATCAACCAAAAATGTGCCCATTTCAACTTTTTCAATTATAACCCTTTATCCTAATGACGGTTAAAAAAAAATCTCTGACATCAATTTCAATCACTTTGTTCATTTTTAGCAGTTCAAAACGGATGCCCATATGTTTTTTCAGTTCTGATATTTCTGCTCATTTGTAGAAATTAAAAACAAATCCATTAATTGGACAGAAAAGCAATTACAAAAGGATGACCAATGTGAAAAAGAATCTAAACAAATAAACTCAATGTAAAAAAGACGGCATTCTCTTACCCATCACAAATTCTTTTTTTTTTTTAATGAAAACCAGGTCAGCCAGGTCAGGTACCTTTGCAGGTCGTTTTTTGAAGCAGACTATCTAATGAAAAAATGACACGAGGGGGCCTTTTCCCTTCCCTTTAAAATGCTTGTGGTTGGTGGCACTGTATTCTCATCCCCCTTCTGAAGGGGGATTGTCTACAATGAAGGATCATCAGTGTGTGATTTAGCCAAAGAAAACCCTTTTTTTGCCTTTCTTTGCTCTTCCTTCTCCTGTATTTGTTTCACCTGCTGATAAAATTTTTGACACTAAACTCATGGGCCCTTCTGCTGAGAGCATCCTGTTTGGGCCTCACAATACGAGTTCTGTTGATCAATTTTTAAGGTGTTTTTTCTTGATTTTTTTTTGTCAAAATGTGAACAGCTATGAGGAGGCTGTTTAAATCCCCAATTTAAAATTTATCCCCAAATTTATTTTTTCGATTTCAGGGATCAAAAAACCCTTCGGGAAAATTTGGCTTTTAATCCTTGGGAGAGATCGCAAATTGTGAAAAATACTGAAAATATGAACCCCTGGACAAGTGCATTTGTTTAAAAGATGGGCTCATTTATTTATTTAAAAAAAAAAATTAAAAAGGGGTGATATCTTACAAAGAAAATTCCGATTAAGGAACTAAAAAAAAAGCACTTTGTAATTGGGTTCTTTTCCTCAGTCACTTGGGTTTTTCAAATTAGCTTTTTCTTAAATCTGATTCTTTTCTGCTGCTGCTAGTCGGGACACCCCCCTTTTCTGTGATTTGTAGTCAGGGCACACCCCGGTCAGATCCCCCCCTAGATACGCCCCCTGCACTGTGAGGCTGGCTACATTTTATTCACCCGTTGGGGTATGCCCCACCAGAAAAGCCCCGGGCACCCCCCCTGCGCTGTGATTGGCTGCCCGCACACTCTGGTTTACTCCCCTTACTTTGAAACCGAAAAAAAAACCAAGGGGTGCGGCTCTATACTCATCGCCCACTCTAGAGTGAATGACAGGCTAATTACTGACTTTTTAAGTCACAGTTCCCCTCATTAATACAGTGTTAGTCCTCTGTTCCCCCCTATCCCCACATCTTCTGCCTGATAACAGAGGGGGGGGGGGGGGGGCAGTGTGTATTCCCCCTTTTTCCCACAGTCATACAGTCCCCTGTTGGTACAAAAGGGGAGGGGGGGAGGACGTGTGTTCCTAATGTGTTTCATCATTTCAGGGTGTGTATGCTGGATATACCCAAGAAAGGGCTTGTGGACCCGAAACACAGGGAAGCATGCAGGAGGCGCAGAGCTGTCCGACAACTTCTGCTCCCTGCCCACACAGAATGATGATGTCCAGCTTCTTAAAGGAGGACACCCCTTTCTGGCAGGAGAGACACCCCTCTGAGAAAAGGGGACTCCCCCCTGGATTTAAATTCAATTCAAAATTGTTTAAGGCAAAAAACATTTCAAAGATAACACCCCTTTAGGAGTTTAAAAAAAACCAAATACCCCTCATGCTTGTGAGTAGGGATGGCGATTATATCGACAATTTGAATCGGCACGGTTTTTAGGTTTTCGAAATTTCCGATCCGCAATATTTTAGGTAAAAATCTGCGCAAAATTTATTATATGGTATTTTCGGCGTTTCCTGTCATTTTGGCGGCCACAAATCAGCTTAGAGATAGGCAGGAAGGCTGGGGGCACGTCATGCTGTAATGTGTATGGTTGTCTTTGGGGCGGGGAAAAACAGAATGACCTCTTTTTGCATAAACAGTTTTTTCCCCTGTTCCATCAGTGTTTCATGTCTCTCACTGAGCGGGACTGTGTAGATCTCTCTCAAACAGCTCAGCAAGCTCAGAGACCGTTCTCTTTATTCATACAGAAACTATGCTTTTAGCTGTGAACATTAGCCCATAGGAGATTAGAGAATTTCAGTCTTAGTATTTTTAGACAGAGACTTTTAAAGAGCATTAGCTGTACAGCCGGGGGGGAGGGTGGGGGGGGGGGCAACACATCAAGGGGGGGCAGGCAGGTTTTAAGAGGAGAGTGTTTTTTTGTGAGCCCGACTCTGATTTAAATCTGCATTGAAATACTTTTTTTTACCAGTTTTTGGCAGCACACCTGCCCTGAGGTGAAATAGTACCTTTTATTTTTTGCAGCCCGTTTTTTTTAAAACCCACCTTGTACTTATATTAGGATAAGAAATTTGCGTTTTGGGGAGGTTTATTTATAAGGTGCAAAACCCACCTTTTATTATCCGTTTTAAAAATTAAATAGGTGTTTTTAATTTGGCGCAGCCCAGGTTTGTTTAAAAAATGGTATTATATTAGGATCAGAGATTTGCTGTAATTGCAGGGTATTTCATAGGTGCAAAAACCCCTTTATTATCCGTAAAAATTTTAAATTGGTGTTTTTCACTTTTGGCAGCCCAGTTTTGTTTAAAACCCCTTTTTCTTTAAATTGGCAGAAATTTCTAGTAAATGCAGGTGTATTTCATTGGGGCAAAACCACCTTTTTTTACCTAAACTTTTAAAAGCTGATTGCACTTTGTTCACCCCAGTTTTTTTCAAAAAGCCACTTGCACTTAAAAATTTTGGTACAGAAATTTTGTGGTTACTTTTGGTGTATTTCATTGTGCAAAAACCCCGTTTTTACCGTATAACTTTTAAATGCTGATTGCCTGGTGTGGCCCCCAAAAACTTTCAACCTTCTTAAATTTTTTTTTCTTTCTGAAAATGGGCGAAATGCAGGGGGGTAAGCGAGCAAAGGGGGGGGGGTGTAGGGGCATTGAGGGAGGGTACGAAAAGGGTCTTTTTCCCTGCTTGCGACAAACCAAACCGTGGATCGCGGTTTCAGGCCGTCAGCCTGCATCACTGGGTCAGGGGCCCGTGAAAACTCATAAAAGAAAAAGCTTGCCAAACTTTCTTCAGTGGTTAAAACAACCTGCATCCCAGTCTTACCTCCCCCCCCCAGTCGGGGCCCCAAAAATTTGTCATACATCGAGCATCCGTCCAAAATGAAGCGAAGGCAGCCCCAATTGTCAACCGAGTACCCCCCACTGGGGGGAAAAAACCTTTTGGGGAAAACCCCTTTGATGACAAAATGGGTTTGGGGGAAGAAGGGATTTAAAAGGATCAAGAGGGCCAAGGGATGATTTGTCTACTCTACGCCCAATCGCTGATTTCCATCAGAGGAGGAGAACAAGCGGGCAATCGGCAAAATCCTGGGCATTTAGCAACGCTTTCAGTGCCTTTGCTTTAGCCCGCACCCAGGATCAGAAAAAGTCAGGATGAGGAAGTACTGTGCAGTGATGATGATGACGAATTGGGGGCCCAAAGTGGTCTTTTTCAGCAGAATTTGTTGTGAGCGCTTATCACTGGACGAGGAGGGGAAAACAAGGGGTAGTGTCAGTACGGCTCCCCCTAAAAAGGGAGAGGGGGGTGCACAAGTCCGCTGAAATTATCCGCCCAAAGATCACGGAAAAACCGCTCCCCCTTTTCGCCATCAAAAAGGTCCAGGACCTCAGCCTGGCCTTTTTTGAGCAAGCCCTGAAATTCCCCCCGTGATGTCATAGCCGCCCTTTGCCGTAAACGCATCGGTAGAGGGAAGAATCTTAGGTGTTTAACCACAACCAACATGTCTAGTCACATGCAGCAAATGTATGAGTTGAAATGGAGGGAACACTTGGCCAAAAAAGGCCACACCGATGCCGGGCTTCAAACCACTGTCACACCCTCTGCCTCCTCCACCACAACCAAGCGTTCCTCAGCTGCCCATGTCTCTCAGACTCATGATCAGGGATCAGCCTCCGCTTCAGCCTCCACCGTCGCCCGAGTACCACCAGCACTACCAGAGACAAATCCTACCCCTTCTCCTTCCACCAGTTTGACGACCTGCACGCAGTACAGTGGCCAGTCTAGCAGCCAGCCTTCTGTCTATCAGGTTTGGGAGCAGAAGAACCACTTTAACCCAAACCATCCCAAATCAAAAGCCTGAATGTCGGCATTGCCAGGCTTTTGGCCTTGGAAATGTTGCCTTTCCGTCTGGTGGACACAGATGGGTTCCGCCACGTCATTGCCCTTGCCTGCCCCCAATACCAGATCCCGAGCAGGCATTTCTTTTCCAGAAAAGCCATCCCTGCCCTGGCCACGTGTCATCTAAAATTTCAAGCTCGTTGTCTGCATCTGTGTCCAGCAAAGTCCATCTGACCACCGACACATGGACTAGTAAGCACGGCCAAGGCCGCTATATCTCTGTGACAGCTCACTGGGTGAGCTGGGTGGATGTCTCTGGTGGTAACGGTGGCTGTCAGGCTCAGCGCACGCTCTTCAAAACCGCAGGGATGGTGTAGGGTTCTTTCCCCCAAAGTCCTCTGGTGGCATCACGTGCCCAGAGAAACCAGGCCTTGTTGAAATTAATCTGTCTTGGAGACCGGCAACACACGTCAGCTCGGCCTCCCCGGCAACCGTCTCATTGTTGACGTAGCAACATGCTTGAATTCCACTCTCGACATGCTCCAGCGATTGTGGCAGCAGCGCAATGCCATTATGCAGTACGAAGTGACACATGGCCTGACAAGCAGCGGTGCGGACCTCGGGATGTTGAGCCACCGAGAGTGGAGGCAGGTGAAAGAGCTCTGTACCATCTTTGCCAGTTTTGAAGAAGCCACCAAAATGGTCAGTGTGGACAATGCCCTTGTCAGCATGAGAATTGTGGTGATCTTAGTTCTGGAATGATCGTTGGACACTCTGAAACATCAGGTCCCACCAGCAACGGAGGAGGAGATGGACACAGATGCGGACACGGAGCCTTTCTCTCCGTCGAATCCAGAAGGCTCGACAGTTTCACAACTTTATCGGTCTTCATTAGGCAGTGGTTCGGGGTCCAGGGCTAGAGCAAGGCGGCGCCTCAGCTCTCAGGGTGCATCATCTGAGGCAAGTCACGGCTGTGTTAAAGCTGTGCCAGAGTAAGCGGAGGAGGAGGATGAGGTATTCCTGGACACCGACGTTACCGATGTCCCTGTCTTGGAAAGAGGTTGGTACGAATTTGAGGCGGAGGAGGAAGATAAGGAAGATCAGTTTGCTAGTGCCCCTCGACCCAGAGGCTTGGGAAATCAAGGCTCCATCTCTCACATGAGTGCTTGGATGCTCCATTTCCTCAACATGATCCTCACATTAAGGCCATCAAACTGAACAACAGTTACTGGGTGGCCACCCTCCTCCATCCCCAGTACAAAGCAAAACTCAGCACTTTCCTTCCACCCACTCAAATAGAGAGTAAAATGCAGGAATTGGAGACCATGCTGATGGAGACATCTGTTGCGTCTGCTTCACGTTCTTCAAATGTCACGGTGGAACAACGTCAGCAACGTGATAGCAGTAGAGTTCCAAGTACCCATAGCGGCAGCAGCAGCAGGAGGCATTGTGGCACAAGCCTAATGGGTGACCTCTGGCATTCTTTATTTACCACCTCACCAACGCATGCAATGCAGGGCACACATACAACACCCAGAGACCGGCTTAAGATCATGGTGCACGACTATCTGTGTCTCAACGCCGATGTTTTTGGATATGTTCCGGACCTAATCGACTTCTGGGTATCCAAAATGGATGAATGGCCCGAGCTCGCTGGCCATGCCATAGAGGTGTTGTCCTGCCCAGCAGACAGCGTCATATCTGAGCGGACCTTCAGCAGAGCTGGAGGAGTCATTACAGACAAACACATCCGGCTTTCCACACAGAATGTGGATCGATTGACTTTCATCAAGATGAATCAGGCGTGTATTTCTGATGATGTTGTGGCCCCAGTTGCCGAGGTCACCGATTAGTTGCCGGTCTACTTCACATTCCTCTTCCAAAAGAATTGGTCCTCTTGAAAACTTTTTTTTTTAAATGATCATTTCTTACTGCAATTTTTATTCTCAGTTCCCAAAAGTTCATTTTGCTGGTTTTGCGGTGAGGAGACTGTAAAAGACACCAAGGTTTCATGAAAAAAACTTATTCCATTTACTCATTTCATCTTTAGAATTTTTCGCATTGTCAGTGGTTTTGGGGTCATGGTGCTGTGAGGTACAGCTATAATCATGATCCTTGAACAGAAATGTGGCTTCTAAGTGGCATTTCTCCCTCACAATTTTTAACAGTGGCTGAGAAGTCATTTTTATCATTTTTTGGGTCATGCTACTGTGAAATGCAGCAATACTACAGGTTCTATTATAAAAAAATGTGGTTTCTAACAGATATTTGTTCTTCCAATGTAACAGGGCAGGTCATTTTTGAATTTTGGGCATGTTGCTGTGAATGCAGCTATAAAGTCCTATATAAAAAAATGTGGTTTAAAGACATTGTTTCTCACAATGTCAGTGTGGCTCAGGTGAGGTGCTGTCAAAAACAGGAATAGGTAGGAAACTGTTAATGGACACATATTGCAAAATGACTTGTTCTTGCAAGATCTTTAACATAGCTAGCAATCCCTGTAGTGAGACAACCCATTTATTGAAAAAAAAGAGAAACAAAGACGTGGTGTGATTCCATCCTAAAAATGGTGGTTGAAAAACTTCTTTTTCCGGCACTTTTTAATCTGTGTGTCGGACAGATTTAAGGGTCATGCTGCGTTCCAGGACAGGGATAGTCAATGTCCAATTCAAGTAAAATGATGGTACAAATAATACTGCCTTCTGGCACTTTTTAATTTGTGGGTCATGCAGGCTTAAGGGTCATGCTGTGATACAAGACAGGGATAGTGAATAGTCTGAGTTTTTTTCTGTGACTCTTGTTGCCTAATTGTCTTGCCTAAGATGTATCACGTATCCATTTTACGGTTGTGGGTGTTAATTTCAGCTTCTCCAGCCCTGTTTGGGTGTAATAATGAAGGTGTTGTTCCTCTCCCATAGACTTTAATGGTCATCGGCGATTGTCTATTATCGGATATCGGCGTGATAATTGACGATATTGACTATCGATCCGATGACGATAGTTGACGCAATCGCTCATCACTACTTGTGAGTAGTATATATATATATATATATATATATATATATATATATATATTTATAATACAACACAGTCTAGTATTTGATACATTAGCGATTTTGCAAGTTTTCCCACCTAAAAAGAAGTAGTATTAGATAGTATTACTAAATGTGCTTCTGTGCCTTTAAGTTAGAATCACTAAGCTTTGTGTGCTCATTTGTAACCATCTAGTTTATTGTCTTAAATTATTAGAAGTCAAACAGCTAAAGGGGTTTTCCAAGACTTTTAAAAAACCTCTCTACCACCTCAAACAGTACTGAAATAGAAAATTAGCCCATCCTTACCTCTTCCATCATCACCGTTCCAGTACTGCCAGAGCTCCAGTGTTCCTCCTGGTGCCTCCCTGATGACATCACATTTATAATTGTCACAATGCACGCCGCAGTCTCCACTCTGGACTGCTGATGCGTTTGTGTCTGCTTTTTCCAGCCCAGCCATCACTCACCTCTCCTCGCTCCTGCTCCACTCCCATTTGCTATTTCTGACCGGTACATGTGTACCCAATCACGAACATAAAACGGAGAGTACACCGCTGATCACCGGGTGCTGGACCCCTTATTACCTCACTTTCTCCTACACCCCTTGTAAGTTTGTTGCTATGTTTTCTGTGACGCCTTGTTATTGTTATGTATTCCTGGTATCTGACTTGTGTTTTGGACCTTGACTTCTGTTAGCTGCCGCCAGCCCTGACTTTATTGCCTGTTTACTGACTACATCTCTGTATGCCCCCTTCAGGACCACTCTGCACCTTGGCGGTCACCACGAATGGCCATGTCAGGGGTAGTGACCTGTGAGTCTCCAACAGCAAAGCGCAACCTACCTTATGGCAGGCACTGGTGAGAACTGGGAGACTCTTTAGACTCAGCTATCTGGTGCAGTTCATAACCATTTCTCTGACCCAATGGATCCACTACTCTTCCTCATGACAGTACAAACTGGTCATTTATCCTACCAAAATAGATCTCATGCCTGGCAAGATGCCTCCTTGTGGTAGAGTGTATATGCTGTCCATGCCTGAAATCCAGACCATGTTTTCCTTTATCAATGGAAATCATCACCAAATTCGACTTGCGAGGAGCCTATAATTTGATCCATATCCGCAAAGATGTTTGAATGGAAAACTGCCTTCAACACCCATGATGGATACTTCAAGTACCTCGTTATGCTTTTTGTTCTGCAGATGGATCCTGCCAAGTTGTCTGCTGTTCTTTCAATGGACGTGACCTGTTTGACTTTGAGTTATCCAATGCTTCCTGGGCTTTACAAATTACTGTCATTAGTTTATTTCACACTTTTCTATCCTGGTTGCGCCCATAGTGGTTCTAACCAAGAAAAAATGTAACTCTAAACTCTGTCCACCTGAAGCAGAAGAATCATTTGTCCGTCTTAAGGCCACATTTGCCACAGTACCTTTTGGGACTCGACCAGATCCAGAAAAATCCTTGAGGGTCATCCGTGGGAGCTGTTCTTATGCAGAAGATGCTTAAAGGAAAGACTATTACCTGCGTTTTTTTCTCAAAAACCTTCTCTCCTGCAGAAAGGAACTATACCATTGGAGATCGAGAATTGCTAGCCATTAAATTGGCTTTAAAAGAGTGGCACCATCTGCTAGAAGGAGCTCGCCATCCAATAAATATCTACACTGACAATAAGAATCTCCTTTACCTCCAGACTGAGCAAACTGTTAAACCCACAGCAAGCTAGATTGTCTCTCTCCTCTCTATTTGATTTCCTACTACACAGCACGTTGTTCCTCCTGAACATCTGATTACCACAGCTCCTATCAACCTCCAACAGATTCTTCCAGGGAAAATGTTCATATGTCTAAGAAAAATAATTCTTATATGGGGTCATTCTTCCAAGCTAGCCAGTCACCTGGGAATTCAAAAATCTTTGTTATTGATCTTTCGACATTATTGATGGACTAATCTTGTTCAAGATATCAAAGATTTTGTTCTCTCTTGTTCCACTTGTGCCTTTAATAAAACATCTCATCTCAAAACCTCCAGACTGCTTCACCCCTATGTCTATACCTGAGAAACCTTGGACCTATGTTGCTATGGACTTCATTACTGATCTATCACCCTCCTCTAATCATACAGTCATTTGGGTGGTCACTGATTGTTTCTCCAAGATGTCTTATTTTGTACCACTTTCAGATCCCCCTACAGCTCCACAACTCACCTCCCACTTCTTTCAGCAAATATTCTGCCTACATGGACTTCCTCTCCATATCGTGTCTGATCGAGGGGTTCAGTTTGTCTTGTTTTGGTGTGCATTTTGTTCTCAACTTCAAGTCAAATTGGACTTCTCTTCTGCATACCACCCTCAGACTGACGAGCAAGTGGAGAGGGTGAGTCAAGTTCTTGGTAATTATCTATGCTATTTTGCCTCTTCAGGATAATTCAGCTGACTTACTTCCTTGGGACAAATTTTTTTATAACCATCTTGATTCCGACTTCGCAGAAGCTTTCCCTTTCTTCTTTGTTTACGTGCACCATCCCCACCCTCTTCTTCCTTTGCCTACCGCCACTGATTTTCTAGCTGTGGATTCTCAAGACCAAGCAATTTCTACTATTTGGCAAGATACCCAGCCATCTCTTCAGTAAGCATCTTCTTAGACTATTCAATGTTTTGGAGTGGCCATAACAAAGCCCTAATCTCAATCTTATTGAAAATTTATGGGCAAAGCTGAAAAGGCAGGTGCAAGCAAGGCAACCTACAAACATGGCTCCGTTACACCAGTTCTGTCAGGAGGAATGGGCTAAAATTCCTACCAACTATTGTGAGAAGCTTGTGGAAGAATATTCAAATGTTTGACCCAAGTCATACAGTTTAAGAGCAATACTACCAAATACTATTGACATGTATAACTTTTGACTGTGCCAGTGAATAATTGCATTAAATTTGAATTTGTTACTGATTTTCATAAGTTTTGTCGCAAGGTTCCTTTGCAAGTGTATTTTGGTGAGAAATATGTGTCTAGAGGTGAAAAAAATAATCGACCTAATAAATTAAAAAGGAAAAGCCAATTTTACTCTAATATTAATAGTTAAGCTTTAGATTCATTCCAACAGCTGGTTATGAGTGATGTACTAGAAAAATGGGACTCAGTCTAAAGATAAATATAATAGTACCTCTAAAACAGAAAGGAATGCTTTGAAACAGTTGAAGGGGGATAACCCCTCTTTGATAAAAAAAAAAGTAGACAAGGGGGAGTCACTGTGATTATGGATAAAGATAGCTAGATCACAGAAGCATATAACCAGCTTTTGGATTAAAAAGTGTATAAGAAAAACTAAAATTGACCCTACAAAAGAGATCAGAAGTTTAGTTACATCGATAGTAGAGGAAGCAATCAATATGAAGATTATGGATAGCGATACAGGCTCAATATTAATTAACACATGAAAGTACCCATACTGTACTTAGTACCAACAGTGTATTAAACCCAAACCCCCA
>JAODAL010057780.1:0-22470 GCA_025379985.1 Phyllomedusa bahiana | reverse complement strand
GCTTTCTCAAGATTGGTGGTCAAAAGCAAATTGAGGATTTGTTACAACCAATAGAGGGCACTGTGGGCTTCTCAGCCCCTTTCCCATAATGCCTTGTGATATGCAGATGCTAAGTAGAGGGCGAAAAGGCAAAACAAAAACTCTACAAGCCGTTAGTTCGGTGCTCTCCTTAAGGAGAGATCTTCCCTTCCTTTTTCCAATTTGGACATACTTCACCATAGAGCACCTCCCCCCCCCCCTCTTTTTTCTCTTTTATTTCTCACTACATATATATATATATATACAGTATATATAATATTGGAAAGTGTAAATGTATTACTCCCTATTCTGTAGGCAAATATTAAAACATGAGAGCTATAATATTCTTTTAAGTCAATTTACATATTGTGTGTCCATAGTATATTCAATAATATCAACAAATAAATCATCACCTTATTTGCCCAACATGTGCAGATTTCCAGCACAGAGTTATTATTTCCATTCATTTACTCCGGTCATTTAAGCTGTTTTACATTGTTCACAGATGGGTTTGCATAGAGACATGCTCATATGTATATATAAACAGAAATATAAGAACTGGCATGTTATTAGGTTAGCAGAATAATCTTCAGCTCTTATTTTCATGCAATTGACTAATGCCGCTACAGCTGATACCACATGACACATATTTACTGACCTAAAGAAAGAAAATGATGCTATTTTAGAATTACACACGTGGACAAAATTGTTGGTACCCTTCTGTTAAAGAAAGGATGGTCCACAATGGTCACTGAAATTATTTAAACTGGTAAAATGAATAAAAAAATTAAAATTTAATGAAAATCAACTAATAATAATAATCAGATGTTGTGTTTGAATTGTGGTTCAACTAATGTTAAATTAAGGTGTGCTCTTTGAATACCATCACAGGTGTTTTCAAACTTGTAATCAGTCAGCCTGCTAATTTAACCCCTTACCACTGCAGCCAGTTTTGGCCTTTCTGACAGAGGCCCATTTTTGAAATCTGACATGTGTCACTTTATGTGAGAATAAGCTTTTGATACTTATCCATGTGATTCTGAGACTGTTTTCTCATGACACATTGTACTGCAAGTTAGTAAGAAAGTTTGGTCCATACACTCCTTATTTATTTGTGAAAAATGACAAAATAGATTTGAAAAATTAGCCATTTTCAAAGTTAAAAAATGTCTATCTGTGGGACAGATAGTTTATCTCTGTCTTGTGTGTAAGACAAAATAGTTTATAACTAGCATCTACCATATCTCTACTGTAGGTTGGCATCATATGTTAATTTTATTTTTTTTTTACAATATAAGGGGGCTTAAAAATTGAGTAGTAATTTTTCACATTTTCAAGAAAATTTGCAACATAGATTTTTTTAGCGATCAGTCCAGTTCTGACATAGTTTTGAGGTACCTGTATGTTAGATACACCCATAAATGACTCAATCTCATCTAAAAAAAACAAGGTTTAGGAAGTTTCTTAACCCATTAGGTATTTCACAGAAATTAAAAAGTGAAGGTGAAATTTCAAATTTTATTTATTTTGCAGTTTTTCAAATTTTATCTATTATTCATTGGAACACAGTAAAAGGGAACTCAACATTGATTCCCCAGATTCTGCCATTTTTAGAGATATCCCATATGTGGCCCTAGTGCACTATTTGGCTCAGCCACAAGCTCAAGAATAGGAGGAGCACCTACCGAACTTTGGGGTCTCATTTTCAATGTGATTTTATTTAGGTGCCATTTCAGGTTTGCGGACACCATAAGGTGCTAAAATGTAATAAACATCCCTAAATAGACCCCATATTGGAAACTACACCCCTTAAGGAATATATTCAGGGGTGTAGTGTATATATCAATCCCACAGGTGTTTCACAAATTTTTTAGCGTTAGGCTGTGAAAATGAAAAAAAAAATTCCAAAAATCAGCAATTTTAGCTGAAAATGTTTAATTTTTACAAAGAATCCTGGAAAAAAAGGACCCAAAATTTTGTAACGCAATTTCTTCCAAGTTCGGCAATACCCTATATGTGGGTATAAACTGCTGTTTGGGTGCATGACAGGACGTATAAGGAAAGGAGCGCTATTTGGCATTTGAAATGCAGATTATACTGGGTTCCATGTCGATACTTGCAAAGCCCCCAAAGTAGCAGAACAGGTGAAACCTTCCAGAAGTCACCCAATTTTGGATTTAACATCCCTCATAGATCTCATCTTAGGGTGTATTGTGCATTTTGTGCACACAGGTGTTCCATAGTTTTTTTTAGCATTGGGCCATGAAAATGGGGGGTAAAAAATGCAGTTCTGTCATTGTTTCTTGGGCTTCATTTTTACAGCATTTACCATGCAGTATAAATGACATAATAACTTTACTATTCGGGTCGGTACAATGATTACAATTACAATGATATAAATTTTATATAGTTTTTTTTATGTTTTACTACTTTTACACAATCGAAATGCATTTATAAAAAATTGAGTTTTTATATCACCATATTCTGATAGCCATGTATACAAATCTTATTATGGGCTTGTTTATTGCAGGATAAGTTGATATTTTTATTGGTATCATTATGGGGTGCATATGATGCGTTGATCAGTTTTTATTAAGGTTTTTGTGAGGAATTTTGAACAAAATACATCAATCCTAGTAGTGTTTTTTATTTTATTTTTGCTGCGGTTAACGTGCAGTATAAATGACATGCTGGCTTTACTCAGCAGGTCAATATGATTGCAAAGATACCCAATTTGTATATTTTCTTTTTATATTTTACTGCTATATGTTTTACATAATAAAAACACTTTTGTTCAATGAGGAAAATACATTTTTGCATCGCCATTATCTGAGAGCCATATTGT
The DNA here is from genome assembly GCA_025379985.1 of Phyllomedusa bahiana. NCBI lineage: Eukaryota > Metazoa > Chordata > Amphibia > Anura > Hylidae > Phyllomedusa > Phyllomedusa bahiana. Next base: position 19,607 of record JAODAL010057780.1, on the reverse strand, counting down.
TTTTATTTTTTGTGGAGTGATTTGATATTTTTATTGGTATCATTTTTGGGGGGACTAGGCTTTTTGATCGCTTTTAAATCCATGTATTGGAAGCCAGGGTGAAGAAAATACTACAATTGTAGTAGTGTTTTTTTTTCATTTTAACAGGCCTCACCGAGCAGTATACATGACAAGTTAGTTTTACTCTGTGGGTCGAGGCGATTATGATGATACCCAATAATTAGAGATGGGCGAATCGATTCTAACGAAGTGGAACTCGTTTAGAATTTCAGGAAAACTTCGGTTCGGAACGAAGTCGAACTTTGGGGTACTTCGGGTGAACGAAGTGTGCTTTTGATTGATAAAATGGCTGCGAGCACATGGCGCTACATGGGGCAAAGCACTCTGGGAGGAAGAAGGGCATAGCCTGCATGACATGTGCAGAGTTGAAGCCAATCAGAGACCTGTGACGTCACCGCACTATATAACTCCGGGCGCGACGCCGGGAGCTCACACTCCTCTCACTGTGCTCATCAGGGAAGGTGCTGCCGCGGCTGATAGCTCTTACTGAAGAATTGATTTTTATATAGCGATTTCTGTGGGGTGACTCAGCTTGTCTCAGAGACTGTTCTCTTAATGTTCTATTTCTAATTTTTTGGGGTATTGGATCTGAAATCCAGTGTGCGTCCACTGCAGCTGCATATACATTTAATATCCAAGTGGGATCTAAGCCAGTTCCTGTTGTATTCATTTAAAGAAACAGCGTTTTTAAAATACAAATCCCTTCATTTTTGGTGCTAAATTCTATTGCCCCATTTACTCCGGGGTTTTTTAAGCGTTGTTTTTTTGGGTGCTGACCCCAAGAAACCGTTTTTTCAACCCCAAAAAATATTTTTAATTTTTCCTGTAGCTTAAATCACAAGCAAGGTTAATTAAAATGTATTCTTTTTGTGTGGGTAGAAAACACGAAATTTTGTAACATGCTAAAAAAGCTATATTTTGTGGGCTCATTTTTGGCGCAATTTAATCCGGGGGAAATTTTAAGCGTTGTTTTGCTGGTGTGTGACAAAAAAAAACCGTCTTTTTCAACCCCAAAAAATACAAAAAAATTTTTCTTTCCCAAATTTCAAAAGCAAAGGGTTTAAATTTACGACTGTATCTCTTGTTGTGGGGCATAGAAAAAACGAATTGTAACCGCTAAAAAAGTATAGTTTGGGGGTCAATTCTTTGGGCAATTTTACATCCAGGGGTTAATTAAGCGTTGTTTTGCTGGTGTGTGACAAAAAAAAACCGTCTTTTTAAACGTAAAAAATTTTAAATTTTTTCCTGTAGCTAATTCACAAGCAAAGGGTTTAATTACAACGTATCTCTTGTTGTGTGGCGTAGAAAAAACGCAATTGAACCTAAAAAAAGCTATAGTTTGTGGGACTTTTCTTTGGCAAAATTTCATCCAGGGGTTTAAATTTTAACGTTGTTTTGCTGGTGTGCTGAAAAAAATAAACCATCTTTTTCAACCCCCAAAAAATATAAATTTTTCCTTAGCCAAATTTTAAAAAACAGGTTAATTTACGACTGTACTCTTGTTGTGTGGCATAGAAAAACAAAATTGTAACAGTAAAAGTACTAGTTTTGTGCGGCTAATTCCCTTTGGCGAAATTTACCCCGGGGTTATTAAGCGTTTTTTTGCGGGTGTGCTGAAAAAAAATTAAACCCGTTTTTTTCAACGTCAAAATATATAAATTTTTCCCGTAGCCTAATTCAAAAGCAAAGGTTAAATTTTTAAACTGTTTCTTGTTGTGGGGCGTGGGAAAACAGAATTGTAACAGTACAAAAGCTACTTTTTGTGGGGCTCAATTTTTTGGGCGAAAATTTTTGGAGGTTAATTAAGCGTTGTTTTGCTGGTGGCTGCAAAAAAAAACCGTCTTTTTTCAACGCCAAAATAATAATTTTTTTTCCTCTAGCCTAATTCACAAGCAAAGGTTAATTCAATGTTCTCTTGTTGTGTGGCGTAGAAAAACGCTTTGTAACACGCTCAAGTACTAGTTTGTGCGTCAATTTTTGGCGCAATTTACATCCAGGGTTAATTTAAAGCTTTGTTTTGGGGTGGGGGAAAAAATAAACCGTCTTTTACAACGCAAAAATATAAAAATTTTTCCTGTAGCATAATTCACAAGCAAAGGTTTTTTTAAAAACTGTTCTCTTGTTGTGTGGGTAAAAAAACCAATTGTAAACGCTAAAAAGTATGTTTGTGCGGCTCAATTTCTTTGGCGCAATTTACTCCAGGGGTTAATTAAGCAATGTTTTGTGGTGTGCGACAAAAAAAAACCCCCAATCTTTTCAACGCCAAAAATTAAAAATTTTTTCCTGTGCCAATTCACAAGCAAAGGTTAATTACAAATTATTTTTTTGTTGTGTGGCGTAGAAAAACACGCAATTGTAACACGCTACAAAGCTATTTTTGTGGGGCTAAATTTCTTTGGCGCATTTTCATCCAGGGTTTAAATTAAAGCGTTGTTTTGTGGTGTGCTGACAAAAATAAACCGTTTTTTCAACGCCAAAATATAAAAATTTTTCCCTGTACCCAAATTCCAAGCAAGGTTAATTTAAAATGTTCTCTTGTTGTGGGCGTAGAAAAAACGCAATTTTAACACGCTAAAAAGCTATGTTTGTGCGGCTCTTCTTTGGCGCAATTTCCTCCGGGGGTTTAATTTAAGCGTTGTTTGTGGTGTGCTGAAAAAAAATTAAAAAAGTCTTTTAAAAACGCCAAAATATATACTTTTTTTGTAGCCATTATATCCGAAGGTTAATTAAGCCTGTTGTGTTTTACATTTGTAAAACACACAGTGTTTTTAAAGACACTACAACAAATTTTTCCGGGCCCCATTTGTGGAGGAAATTTTATTCAAGGGGTTACCCAAGTTTTTATAGGTTCAAATGGAGTCAAAAACAGGGTGTTATTTATATATAAAAGATTCATCATCAAACAGTGTCTGTAATTTCGAACAAACGTATGTCGGACAGGGGAAGTCGCAGGCTCTGCACCTGCGAGTGGCAGTGGCACAAAAACATTCCCGGAACAGGCCCAGGTCGCGCACAGAAGGGGAAGTCGCAGCAGGGGTTTCCGGGGAGGCCACACCTGGCTGTCATCTGCGGCCGTGTGTTTCAGAACGAAGGGTTTTTGATTTGGGTTAAATAGGTCTCCTTTCCTCCCCTGACTCTGACAAAACCCCGAAAAGTCGGGGGGAACCTGACACAAAACCCTTTGTTGGCATGGCCCGGGAAGGGTCAGCGGGCCCCCCGTCCCAGCCCCCCTGTCCCCTCCGGTTTCCCCAGCCGAGTTACTATGTGGGCTGGGCTCGCGCCATATATGGGGATGAAACAATTTGAGGAGGGCAGTCAGAGCTATTTGGCAGCGAAAAAAAGGGGCCAAATATCCCCTGTTTTTTTGCAGTAGGCGGCAAAGTATAAAATTTTTTTTTTTTTTGGAGAGTGGCTGGGGGGTCATGTTGTAAGGGGTCACCCCTTGGGCCCATACCAAGCCCGGGTGATGAGGACGGTTTTGACAAAGGAAACACAAATAGATGATGATGTAGCCGCCCCGCATTTGGGAGCCGGGTAAAGGCAAGGGCCCTTAATAAATCGCCCGGAAAAAGAGGGCGTCAGTTTGCGCGTCGGGCAGCGGCGCGGGCCAGCAAGTGGGTCGGGGTTTTTTCCGTGGTCAGCAGGTTTAGAAGCAGTTTTGAGGCGGGACCCAAGCAGCCACGGGGGTAAAAAAACCGTTTCCCGCAGGCCCAAAGGGGAAAGTAGTGGAAGGGGTTTTGCGGGGAAAAAGCGGCGGCGGGGAAAAGTGGGAGCGTTGGGGGTATAACCCTATACTCGGCGGGCTGGGCGTTTTTTTGCTAAGACACCGGAGGAGCCGTTTATGGGTTTATATTTTGAATCTTTTAAGCAAAAAGTGAAGCGTGGCCGGGGAAAAGCAAATTTTTGGGGCCCCACGGCCCTGGTTAAAACATGCAGGGGTCAACACCCGGGGTTAGCCTGGGAAAACGTGGTCAGATGTGGGGGTTTCCCACCCCTCCCGCCGAAAGCAACAACCCCACCCGACAGCAGCGCCCAGTGGCAAGTTTGGCCATTGCAGCCCGGGTAAAGGGGCCTCCACCACCTCTGCAAAAAGGGGAAAGCTGTTTCTTTTTGAAAACCCAATCTCCCGGTCCTGAGCCCCCTGCCCCCCTCGCAAATTTCCATGGCGCCCAAGCAGCCCTTTTCAGGGGGGCGATTGCAAAGGGCCCAACAGTATGCACCAACCACCCTAAGGTGCAGCAGCGACCATGCCCCTGTCCCAAGTTTTTGGGGTACGCAGTCCCCCCTTTTCCCAAAATGGGGGAAATCTGCACCTTTCAGAGAACTAATGGCTTTTTCCCGGAACCGAGATGGAGATTTCCCAAGCGTAATTTTTTTTCCCAAAAAAGGCAGTATCGACTTCTTTAAAATATGTGGGAACAGAAGGTGGGTCAGTCCTTGGCTTATCGGTTTTTTCCCCAAGGGGGGCCAAGGAAAGCCCCGCGGACGTTGGGCTGAAAATACGGTCGGGGCCCAGTACATGTCCTTTGGGTTCCATTTGGGGGAATGTGCTTCCGGGCCCAGGCACCCCAACCCAAATTTGGGAAAAGGAGATGCCGCTTTCTCCTCCAAGTTGTAAAACGCTGAAACCTGCCCCAAATGTCCGCCTCCTCCTCCTCCACCACCCCCAACCATCTAAAGCCCCCACAAGTTTATTTGCTCTTTTCCATCCCCCCATGTGTGGGACAAAGTGGTGTCACCAGTTCTCCCACCTGGCTTCCCTCGGGAACAAAGGGCAAAACAGGGGGGGAAACTGCTCCGCTTTCCATGCAGAAAGGGAAAATCGATGTGGGGCTTTCTCCCCCGCCAACTGCAAACCCGGAACCCTTGGTGACGGACAAGGGGAGGAACATGGTGGTCCCCGCTGCCCCCCGGGGAAAGGGATGGCCCTTTGCGCCCTGCATGGCGCACATGAAAAATAGGGTTTGGGTGAAAATTTTTCCCTTTAAAAAGTCTTCCCCCCCGACCCTTCCGAAAAATTCGGGAAAATGGCCGGGAAAAATGTGCTGCATTTTTATCCTTCGTAAAAAAGAAGGAAAACCCCCCTCGAATTGCAGGGGCCAGAAACGGCCCCCCCCAACACACTTTTGTTATGCGATGTTTTCCCCCGCGGGAAATTTTCCAGCCGGGCACATTTTTGGACCGACGGTATAAACAGAGAAAGGCCCTTTAAAACGTTTTTTTTGTTTGTTTCCAAAGGGCGGACAAAAGTACTCCCATGTGAAAACTTTGATGTCACCCAAGTGGGCAGCTCATGGTGACCCCCCTGCCTTTTGTTGAGGCCTTTCAAAGGAAAGGCGTTTGTTATTTGTCGGGTCGCCTGGATACGGGATGAATAACTTTAATTCCACTGTTTTAAGTCCTGGAAAAAGATGCTAAAAAATCTGTCGGGGCAGGGGATGGGACGTGGCGACAAACATCTCGGGGCCCACATGAGCCCGGTGGAGACTGAAAATGGAGGGGGAGGAGGAGGAAAATTGGGACCCGGGGAACCCTTTTGTCGGGGTAAAATGAGTGGATTTTTACCCAGGTGACAAAGGAGGAGGGCAGGGGGCAGCTGAAGGAGGTGGATGGAGATGAGGGAAGATGAGGCAGATGACCCCAAGCAACCGTGGCAGTATACAGTGGAAAGGAGGAAGGGAAGCCCTCGGAGTCACTTGTGCAGATGGGCCCGCAGCATGCTATTTGCATGGCTAGTGACAGCCAAAATAGTCAGCTAATACAGCGTGGGATGACTTCTAGCTGCTTCCGCCACCCTATTGGACCCTCACTACCAGTCAAAATGGGAGCCTTTTCCCAGCTATTGAGAGGAGACCAAACTCAAATGACTATAGGGAAAATCTCCGTTAAATCAAGTTGGCTGCTGCCTATGTGCGGATCGTTCCCTCCTCTGACAGGTTGACCGGGGGGTTCATCAGGCGCTACGTATCTTTATGACCGCGGGCGCTGCTGGGGGAAGGTGGGGGACGGTTAGGTGCAGTACCAGCTCCATCAGTAGTAACCTAAGTCTGGAGTCATGATGAGCAGCTTCCTTTCACCCGCCTAAGTGAGGAGGGCAGGTCGCCCGCAGCAGCAGGACTGGAGCAGTCCCTGAACCAACAAGGTTGTGGCCCATTGGGAAAGCACTTGCACTAGTTAGATGATCCGTGGTCTACTGGGCAGCCAAAATGGATGTGTGGCCGCAAACTTGCCGAGTTTGCAGTGGAGAAGTGTCCTGCCCGGCCGAATGTGGCATCAGAGCGGGGTTCAGTGCGGCGGGGGCCATCGTTACCCCAAGGAGCAACCCGCTTCCTTGTCCACGGGAAATAGTGGAACGACTGACCTTTGTCAAGATGAATCAGGCGTTGGATCAGGCCAGGATTCCACACACCAATGCCTTAGGCGTCAGTTGGGTTCAAACTCCTGCCTCAGCCACTATTCTGATGCCGCCACGCCTGGATGCCACACAATTGTGACAGTGTTTCTCATATGCCTTCCACCAATTTACCAGTGACTGGTATGCCACCACTCAACACTCTGTCATGTGCACTCTATGACTCTCATGCTGCTGCTGTGTTGCTGTTGCCGTGTCAATCCACACTGTGTACAATTGTGCCCCAATGTCTGACCTAATTGCTGCTGCCGCCGTGACCTTCCGCTATCAGTCTTTGTGCACTCTGTGGCCTTCCTTCCTGTTTTGCACCTCCAGAATGTCATTGTGCCACTCTGCACCTCATGTGCTGCTGTTGATCCCTGCCGTGCCTCCACCACTGTTGTCATTGGAGCCATCTGCCTGACTTTCTTGGGTGCTGCCGCCGTGACCTCCGCTCTCAGTCATTGTGCCATTCTGTGGCTTCCTCCTGTTTTCCCACTCCAGAATGTCATTTGTGCCAACTGCCTGATCTCATGCTGCTGCTGTCGTGACCTCAAACTGTGGTGATTGTGCACTTGTGGGCCTATTACTGTATTTGAGCCTCCAGAATGTCATTGTGCCCACTGCCTGGACTCATATGCTGCCGCGTGACCTCCACACTGTGTGATGTTGCCACTCTGTGGCCTAATACTGTTTAGCCGCCTCAGAATGTCATTGTGACACTGCCTGACCTCATATGTGCCGCCGTGGACCTCCACCACTGTGTGATTGTGCCCACTCTGTGGCCTAATACTGTTTTGCCGGCTCCAGAAGTCATGTGCACTTGCCGATCTCATGTGTTGCTGTCGTGGACCTCCACACTGTATCATGTGCCACTCTGTGGCTATTAATAGGTTTTTGCCGCCTCCAGAATGTCTATTTGCACATGTGTGATCTCATGCTGCTTCTGTCGTGACCTCCACATGTTATTCATTGTGCCACTCCTGGTTTTTTGGCCTAATACTGTTTTGCCGCTCCAGAATGTCATATGTGCCACTGCCTGATCTCTTGCTGCTGCTGTCGTTGACTCCCACACTGTATCATTAGTGACCCCTCTGGTGGCCTATTACTGTTTTGCCGCCTCCAGTAATGTCATCGTGACCACTGCCTGACCTCATTCTACTGCTGCCGCCAGTGACCTATCCGCTTCAGTCATTGTGCCATTCTGTGGCTTCCTCGTGTTTGCCACCTCCAGATGTACATTGTGCCATTGGCCTGACTCATTGTGCTGTGGCTGCCAGCACGTGACCCTCCACATGTTGTGATTGATGCCACTCTGTGGCCTAATACTGTTTGGCTACTAGTAATGTCATTGTGCCACATGCCTGATCTCATACTGCTGCCGCCGTGGGACCTCCGCTCTCAGTCATTGTGGCCACTCTGTGGCTTCCTCGTGTTTTGGCCACCTAAGAATGTCTTGTGCCACTGATGACCTCATGCTGCTGTGGCTGCCGCCGTGACCTATACACTGTGTGATTGTGCCACTCTGTGGCCTAATACTGTTTTGCCGCCCAGAATGTCATTGTGCCACTGCCTGATCTCATATGATGCCGCCGTGACCTCCGCTCTCAGTCATTGTGACCCACTCTGTGGATCCTCCGTGTTTTGCCACTCCAGATGTCATTGTGGGCCACTGCCTGACTATGCGGCTGTTGGCTCCGCCGTCAATTCCACACATCCTCTGTCACTAATGTTGCCACCTGAGCTCTCAGCTTGTTTTTTCCAGCTTTCGCTGCATGACTTTATCAGGCTACATTCCCGCTGAGTATTTTGGTCAGTTTTGCCTCATAGTGCCAGGGATTTTATAGTGAGGAGCGATTCTAAGTGCCGGCGGCAGTCATTGGTGTCATACTAAAACACAACATTGTATGAAGACCAAACAAGCTTACCCTCTCCCCGCATATTTAAGCATGGCACAAGTTCTTCAGCACCCTGCAGGCTCTGTGCAGCCTGGAAATAGCTGCTTTTTAACACGTTCGTCACGAAGTAATTCGGAACGAACAAATTTTGTCGGGAAAATTCGGCGAAAGTGATGTCCCGAATCGAATTTTTGAGAATTCGCCCAATCTCTAACCGCATATTTGTATAGCTGTCTCTGCTTAGTTTAAATGTACATTTTTGTCTAGATATTTTCGCCCCGCTCTGTCTTCCATAATTTATCCTGTGTTTATTTGTTTAGCCATCATCCCAGATACTCCCCTTGTAGTTTCTTCTCTGGCCAGGAGCTTTTGTAGCTCCCACCGTTTACGACACTGAAGGCCATAATGCTCATTTTGAATCCATCGCTTGTGGCAGTATATGTTGCAGAGCTGTGATCTGTGGACCGAGGTCTGGGGGGGCCAATTTCACATGCCAAATTTATAGTGGCATTTAGTAGTGGCAATCCTCAGAATTATCCCTGGATGTGAGGCAGAAGGTGAGAAGGGACTCTCGCCTTTTGTAAAGTTGTACACTTCTTGCATACTCCTTATTTTACCATGCTTGCTATTTACTTTCTACCTTGCAGCCATCTTGCCTCCTATCTTACCACCCTATCTTGCCCTCAGACAAGTTTATCCCCATAAGCTCCTTCTGCCTTCCCTCACCTAATTTACTCATCCACACGCTTATTTTCCCTTTTCAACCACCCAACCTCGAGCTCACATTATTACTGCAAAAACGGCCGCTCATATTCATCCACTGACCATCTGCTGTCTCTTTTCATTCTCCTGCTTCTCGCTGCAGGGGACATCTCTCACCAAACCCGGGACACCTTCTTTACTGACTCATCCCACCTCTCCTACAGCCTCCCATAGAAACCCTGATAACCTGCTTTGCCATTCGCTGTACGTCTTTTTCTGCCTTTTAAGTCGTGCTCTATGGAACGCCGATCCGTCTGCAACCAAACTCACTGCTAGGTTCATGACCTTTTTCTCTCCACAACTCCCTCAACCTGCTGGGCCCTCACAGAAGAACATGGCTCCAGCAATCTGACACCGCTTCCCTTGCCACTCTCACTATGGTGGGCTACACTTCACCCACACCCCAGGACCTGAGAACAGGCGGGGGGTGGAGGATGGTTGGGCATACTTCTTCTCTCCACACTGCACTTACCAAGGTCCTTCCTCCTGCACCCTCCCTCACTTTCCCCTCCTTTGAGGTCCACACCCTCAGACTCTTTCATCATTTTTCCATCAGAGTCGCAGGTTTGTCTACAGGACCCACGGCTCTCCCCGACCATTTTTTCTGGATTATTTTACCGCTGGCTACCCAACTTCCTCTCTTTCTTCTGAATGCCCACTCTCATATGGGTGATTTAAACTTCCCATTGATGACCCATGTCGCCTTCTGCCCACAGTTTCTTTCATTAACCTCCTCTCATGGCATCTTGCAAGTTTACTGACTCCCAAACCCACAAGGGATGGGAAAAACTCTCCTGGATCCTGGTCTTCTGGTCATCTTTCCTCAATTTCTAACTTCACTAATTCTCCTTATTGATCTCTCTGACCACAATCTTATTCTCCTCAATATCATATTTCTCAGCCTTCTCTGGACAAACCTGACCATCATCCATTCAGAAATATCCGGCTACATTAATACTCAGGATATCACAGACACCATACAGTCCTCACTGCCCCAATCTCCTCCTCTTCCTGTCCAGACCAGGCTGTCAAATGTTACAATGAAACTCTCACAACCACCCTGGACATGTTGGCTACCACTCAAACACCGCCAACCACCAGAGTCAGACGCCCGCAGCCTTGGCACACACCTCAGACTCGTTTTCTCCAGTGATGTTCCAGGTGTGCTGTGGGCTGTGGAGACAAGTCAAAGCTAACTGAGACTTTCTCCACTACCAAATTCATGCTCAGGACTTATCACACTGCCCTCACTGAAACAAACAAAAAATACTTTCACCTCCCTCATCTCCACACTACACATCAACCCAAAACGCCTCTTTGACACCTTCCACTCCCTCTTAAGGCCTAAAGCTCAGGCTCGGATTCACTGACCTCTGTGCTGAAGACCTGAGCACTCATTCAAAGAACAAAATTGAAAATATCGGCAAAACATCACATCACAATCCCACCAAATAATACCATCCTGTCCCCTCCCCGCAGTCTCTAATCTACTCGCAGCCCTTGACCCGGACGACAGAGGAAGAAGTGTCCAGGCTTCTCCTGTCTGACTCGTCCCCCTCCCTATTCTACGACCCCATTCAATCCCACCTCGTCCAGTCATTTCTCCAGCTTGTCCTATCTCACCTTACTGCTATCGGTAACTCTTCTCTCCACTGGGATCTTTCCCATCTTCCTTCAATTTACCGCCATCATTAAACCCCTTTACTAAAAAAGTCCCTCTATGGACCCGTACTGTGCTGATTTAATATACAGTCTCTAACCTGCCTTATCTCTAAAACTCCTGGATAACGCTGGTTTACTCTCGCCTAATCGCTAATCCTCTGCTAACTCTCTTCTTGACCCCCTGCTATCAGGTTTCCGCACCCTACAACTCCACGGAAATTGCCTTTAGTTAAAGTCTCATATGACCTCCTAAACAGCAAATTCTCAGGGTAACTATCTTTGTTGCTTCTCTTGGATCTCCTGCATCATTGACACTGTGGATCACCAAAACTTCTCATCCAGCATGCTCTGCACCATTGGCCTCCAGGACACCGCTCTCGCTTGGTTCTCGTCCTACCTCTTGACCGCTCCTTCAAGTGTCTCATTTTCTGGTTCGACCTCCTATCCTCCTCCTCTTGGCTGTTGGAGTTCCTCAGGGAATAGTTTCTGGTCCTCTCCTCTTTTCATTGTACACCGCCCCCATGGGAAAACCATCAGTAAGAATTTGGGTTTCCAGTCACCATATCTATGCGGATGTACACCCTATTATACCCTCCTCCGTGACATCACTCAGCCTTGCTACAAAAACACCTGTGACTGTCTGTCGCTGGCTCTGACATCATGTCCTTCTCTCTGAAACTTAAACCTCACTAAGACTGATCTCTTGTTCTTTCCGCCATCTATAACCTACACCCCACCCACCCTGCTATTTCGGTTTTTGCTGTATGTGGTACCACCATTTCTCCTAGGCTGCTGGCCCGCTGTAATAGGTGTTTGTTTTATTTGATTTGAATCTGAGCGATTCTCCCCATATATCCAATCCCTTGCCCGACTCTGTCACCTGCACCTCAAGAAGTATCTCCAAAATCCGTTCCATTTCTCACTGTTGGAAACGACTCTCAAACTCTCATTACAGCGCTTATTCTTTCTAGTCTTGACATACTGCAACTCCTTGCTTACGGTCTCCCTCTCTGGCAAACTCTCCCTCTCCAAATCTGTCCAGAATGCCAGCAGCCAGGCTTAGTCTTTCTCCTCCTGCCGCTATACTGATGCCTCTACCCTGTGTCAGGTCAATGCACTGGTTTACATCCATACAGGTACAGTATAAAACTCAGCACTCTCACCCATAAAGCTACTCCACTGCGCTGCTCCTCCCTACATCTCCTCCCTAGTCTCTGTCTACCGCCCTAAACCCCCCGTGCTCTCCGCTCTGCTGATGATTATCAGATACATTCCAATCATCCGAAACTACATGCCCGCCTTCAGATTTACACAGGCGGCACCATTCTCTGGGATATGCTACCGCGGGGATTCAGGCACATTCAACAACCCTCACTGTTTTAAGAGGGCCCTGGAAAATACATTCTTCTCGGTCTGGTCACCACGATCCCTAATGCTATCACAACATCTGTCACTCCCCTGCACTTGGGCACTCACAGGCACTTATCTGTATATAGATGTTTCAGTCTGGGTGGAGGTTCATCATTTTTCATGTAAACACCCCCTATTTTATGAAACATGGCCGGACCATTGTAAACTTGGCACTTCTTAACGTATGGTTTCACCCCATAACCTATAGATTGTAGCTCTCACGAGCAGGGCCCTCACACCTGTGTCTCTGTTTGTAAGTACTTTTAATGTGTAATGACTGTATGTTTACCCTTGAATTGTTAAAGTGATGCGGAATATGTTGTTCGCTATAGAAATAAAGATTATTATTATTATTATTAATGGTGCAAAGGCCGCCATATTAATCCATGTAAAATTTAAAAACTCTTATTGCAGTCCATGCGTCTGTTTGGTGCAGAGTGCTCAGTTGTACACATATTGTGGTTATACATATATTTGATAGGAAATTACGTGTTGTCAGTGGTTGCGAAGGCCGCCATATTAATTCCATATACAATTTAAAAAACTCTTATTGCAGTACGTGCGTCTTTTTGGTAACAGAGTGATCATTGTATGCATATTGTGTTATACATTATTTTGATAGTAAAATTACGCTGATGTCAGTGGTGGCGAAGACCGCCATTAATCCATATTAAATCCATATAAAACATTTACAGACTCCTTTTTCCAGCACCCCCATTTTAATCTTTCGGTCTTGTAGATTTAAGGGTATGTGTGGTCCTGGACAGGGATAAGTCTATATCCAGTTCAAACTAAAATGGGTGGTTCAAAGACTCCTTTTTCAGGTAACTTTTTAATCTTGGTTCTATGCCAGGTTTGAGGGTCATGCTGTGGTACAGGACAGCGTATAGTCAATGTCAGTTCAACTCTAATGGTGGTTGAATGACTCTTTTTTCAGGCGCTTTTTAATCTGTGGGGTCATGCGGGTTTGGGGAGTCATGCTGTTGTGGTACGGACTGGTATAGTCAATGTCCAGTTAAACTAAAATTATGGTTTCAAATAATACCTTCCTCTCTGGCACTTTTTTAATTTGTGGGTTAATGCAGGTTTAAAGGGTCATTTGTGTACATGACAGGGATAGTGAATAGTCTGTCAGTTTTTTTCTGTGACCTCTTGTTGCCTAATTTGTGTTGCCTAAGATTGTAGCACGTATCAGTTTACTGTTGTGATGTTAATTCCATCCTTCTCCACCTGTTTGGTGTAAGAATATAGCTGTTGTTCCTCCTGGACTTTAATGGTCATCGGACGTAATCTGTTATCGACTATCGACTATCGGCATGATAATTGACGATATCCACTATCAATCCAATAACGATAGTTGACACAATCGCTCATCACAAGATGACCTCCCATGCCACTCTCCACATCCATACTTAACCGCCTACTGCAAGATGCAGGGGATGTTGGTCCCCACTTCTTATTTGCTTGCCAAGTAGCTACTGACTGTCTGTCAATTTGTTATCCTCGCTGTTATTGTGGCGGCTTGAGACCAGACCACATAGTTGATCTCTGGATGAGGAACCAAATGGGACAGAGGTAGGTTGAGGACAGGGTGAGGGCTGTTGACCCCACTCACGGTCATGCCTACTAAGGTTGGTCTGTCTGATGAACCCATGTGTTCTCTTGGCTTGAGGTAGTAGGATATTGTCATTGGGAAGGAGGTTGATGACTCAGTCAACAATCCAGAACCTAGGGTTGGTGGGCAACACTGTAGCCGCTAGATGACACCGGCAGTTCTGGCCTCATCGGAGTCACCCAAAGTTGCCGACTTCCCCTTACTGTGCTGCGAATTGTGCCTGTCCAGGAGTGTTTGTGCCATGCCACTCGCATGTGAGAGACTGCCAACTCTCCTGTGACATACTGTTTGTTCAAAAAATTTACCCACGCTGGTGTTTTTTACTGATTATAAAAGCACAAACAGGCATTAAATAACCCTGGATATTAAATGCGTCCCAGAAACTGACCAGATGGCTATTAAAATGTTTATGGGGCAGAATTAGACCCACCCTGGACTTGAATTACAATACCCCACAAACTAAATCAAAATGATAACGGAAGAGGAGCAGTCTCTGACAAAAGCAGTGACGCCCCCCAAAATCGCTGTTAAAAGCAAGTTCTTTTTGTGAGACCTCTGCAGCAGCTGCAGCAGCGGCACAACGAGAGGAGTGTGAGCAGCCTGCGTCACGTCCGGACTTATATAGTGCGGGGTGAGTCAACAGAATCCCGACGGTCTCTGATTGGCTTTCATCATTTGACATGTCATTTTGGTCCTCCTTTCTTCCTCCAGAGTTCTCTGTCCATTGTAACTGTAATGGTTCGGTTGGATTTGCTGGACATCGCAAGCGATGATTAGTTAAGCCACGCCACGGGAGTGGAGTTAAGTAGCCCCCGAGTATTCAAAATGACGCCCACCGCAAAGGTGGGATGGGGACTGCTGCGGCGTGAGGCTACCCGGTCGCTACCCCTGAGTGAACTTGCTTGCGATGGCGGCCGGGGTAAGGTAGTACAGAATCGTAATCCGGAACGTAGTCGGGGACAGGCAGGAGGTCCAGGACGAGGCGGCAGAGGTTCGTGGTTCAGAGGAGGGCAGAGGTCGGGGCAGGCGGGCCAGGCAAACAGGCATGGTCAGGAACGGTAGCGGGAACGGACTGGTACAGGGTAATCATACGGAACTCCAACGCTCTCAAAACTCAACTAAAAGAACACCACGTTCTGGCAGAGAGTGCAGGGGGCGTGTACTTATATATAGGACCAGCAGGCCGCAATTGACAAATTACAGGGAGCGTGGCCCTTTTAAATCTGACCAGTCATTGCGCGCGCACCCTAAGCAGCGGGTACGTGCACGGTGGCCGGGACAGGCAGAAGCAGGACGTACAGGAGCGCGGACAGTAACGCCATGTGCTTGCGGCCATTTTAGCTATTAAAAACACGCCTCATTCCCGCAAATCACACAAATCTTCGGCTTTGTGCAGAATCGAAGTTTTCCTGAAATTCTAAACGAATTCCACTTCGTTAGAATCGATTCACCCATCTCTAGGTATAACCCTTAAAGGCTCTGTGTTATTTTTTATTTGTGGTTACTGTATATTTTCTGCGTTGTTCCTGATGTTTTAATGACACACATTTTTAAAGTGATGTATGTAATTCTGCAGCTGCATGTGTCCCACTTAGTGGTAGATGTTCAAATATGCATATATGACAACCAATATATGGAACTCTCCGAATTGCGAGTCTGACATTTCTGAACGCCCAGGACATTGTGCAGGCTCACAAGCAGAGTCCGTACTCCCAGCACATGAAGTCAGCTGTCTATTACCTCTTACTCCATGAGCCAAAGTTTGCTCCGGTGGCAGCTGATTAACCCCTTTGTTGATGCAGTCAATCACTCTTTCTCCATTGGTAGCCATGGTATAATTGAAAGTGCCAATAGCTTCCATGACAACCCAGAATCCTAACAAAGGCTTCTGGGCTATTTGTGACCTCAGCACACTGGTGACTGACAAAAAAGATCAAAAATAAAAAAGGTATACTTATTTGATATTGCTGCATGCATTACAATCTTCCTCAGCAGATAGTCAAGACCCGGGTAGCGCTTGAGAAATTTCTGCACAATAAGGTTCATGATGTGTGCCAGGCAAGGGA
This sequence comes from Phyllomedusa bahiana, assembly GCA_025379985.1. Taxonomy (NCBI): domain Eukaryota; kingdom Metazoa; phylum Chordata; class Amphibia; order Anura; family Hylidae; genus Phyllomedusa; species Phyllomedusa bahiana. The sequence goes on along the minus strand of JAODAL010057780.1, from coordinate 3,743 downwards.
TGTGCGTAAGTCTACCAATCCTAAGGGCAGCAAGGAGATTTCTCCCGTTCTGGTGCCAGGTTCTTAGCACCCAGTGCGCAGAGCCATCCACAGCTCTTGATCTGTGTGTTGGTGGTCTCCAAGACAAATTAATTTGAGAACGGCGTGTTTCTCTTGGCACGTGATACTACCCGTTGTGGTTGGGGACTCTGCACCATCACAGCAGTATGGAAGAGTGTTGTCCGAGACCCATCAAAACTGCTAAAATGAACTTTTGGGCGCTCCATAGAATTGTCTCCAAGCAACAACTGTTTGAAATAGATTTATTTCTATAGGAGATTTGCTAACGATGACACCAACACAATAGTGATATCAATATCAATCAATATCACTATCACAATATTGTGAACTTTTCTTATATAACTTATATGTAATAAGTCACTATATTAGTGATTATATAGTGATATACAACTTATACATAAGTTATATAACTTTTCTTCAATCAGAATAAAGATGTGAAAGATGCAGCCAGCAATACAATAACTCCCTAACTATTACTTTCTAGAATTCCCTAAGCTTGCTGTACATCCCCCTAAGTAATCTAACTGGCAGCTTTTCCTGTCTAAAATTGCTGAAAAATCATGTGTCTGCATGCATGTAAGCAAGCAGAAAGAGCAGTCCGTTCAGTACAGAGAGTGAAGTTGAAATGGCGTTCACAAGGGAACATATAACAGGGTCATGTGATTGTAGCAGCCAATGAGATCCCTACACCCTTAGCGATTACATTTTTTAACCCCCCCCCCCCTCTGTGCTCTGCACTGATTGGATGGCCGCCAAAAGTGAAGGAAGGAGCTGAAAATTAAACTAAAAATGGAGCGTTGAATGTACATGTCAAATGAGAACTTTAATCGAACGACTCGTAAAAAGATTGGTTCGGTTCATGTTCTAAAAAATCAAGAAGTTCAATTAACTTTACATTTCTCGAACAGCTCGATCAACACTAGCAATGAAACATAAAAAATTTAAATTTGGTATCACCGCCACCGTATCAACCTGCTGTGTAAAGTTAATATGTCCGCTGTAAAAAAAAAAACTCTCCCAGGATTGCTGTATTTTTGTTAGTCCCACCTCCTAAAACCCTTTATAAAAAAACCAGCAAAGTATTATATTAACCCCATATGGTACCAATAAAAAAACATCTACTCATCCTACAAAAAACAAGTCCTTTTCCAGCTCCATTTACAGAAAACTAAACAAGTTCTGGCTGTCAGAATAGGACAATATAAAAATATATTTTTTTAGAAAAGCATTTTTATAGTGTTGCAAGTGAAACTAAATGCCTGTGTCAAAGTTAAATAATTAATTTTTTGGTCTTAAAAGAAAGTGTTTGTGATTTCCAAACAGACGTCAAAGAGGTAACTGGAGAACATTCCATTCTGCCCACCAATTCATTTGATTGCAAGTGGTTCGTTTTGTTGACATTAAATGGTGACCAAGATATATTCTTTTAAAATTTCTTCACTTCATTTCTAGTGTTCCTAAGGCTACAAAACTTCCCTAAATCCATAAGGCTCCCACTCTTGATATTTAATAACCAAAGCATTTGTTAGATGACCATAAAAAGGTTCCTGTCTGGTCACTTAATAAACAGCCTTTTTTCTTAGTATTTAAAAGAACAGCAAACAATTGTTTGGATAAGATGTTTTCTCATACTACATTAACCATTTAAGGCACCATGATATTCCGGTCAGTAATAGTTTAGTGCCTATTGAAGCACCATAACATCAAGGAACATCATGGATATCATGCGGGAATAGGAGCTGTGCTCACACGATCGCTGTGGGAATCCAGCAGTGACTGACAGCTCAGCTCCTGCACTTACCACCAGGAGTGGAAATAATTCCGTTTCTTAGCGGTTTAACCCCTTAGCTGCCGCAAATAGAAATAGTTTATCCCATCCCCCAGAGCAGGCATTCGGTTTTTATGGTATGGACCACAGCCACACCACAATCTCTGGAGGGTTGGTCCTCTGTCTCTCCCCAAGAGACTGTGCATGCAAGCTGAAGCTGTACTTTTTCTCACACCAACTTTGAACCAAACACTCTATAACCCCCTCACACCACTTATCGACCGATACCTCCTCCCACTCCAGCTACCACTCCATACCACCCTTACTTCATCTATGCCCCGACGGGGAGTTTGTACAGAGGTAGGAACAGCTAGCGAGGAGATGGAAAAGTGGGGAAGTCTAAAATGTTTGGTTATTTTCTGCAGGACGAGGCATGACTGAAGAAATTGTCATGACAATCTAGAATGAATAAAAAAAAGGAAAGAGAGACTCCCATCAGAAAGACGTCATCTGTAAATCACTAAATTAACCGTAATCACTTATGTGTCTGCAGAGTGCTTTGTAAAAACTGGTATATATCCCCATATGGTTATAGGATGTTGGTAAAATATGTCTGCAGAGCCCCTGTGTGCAAGTGGTATTTACCCCATATGGTTCTGTATGGCAGAAATTTTTAGTATAGTTTAAATAGTTTATATTCAGGAACAGTATTGGGGTTTTATTCAGTCACAGGGGGTGGTAATATGGATCATGATGTGGCAGTATTATTCAGCCCACTATGTGGGTGGTAATATGTGATCAGGGTGTGGCGGTATTGTTCAGTCACCATGTGGTGGTGATATGTGGGTAGGTTTTTTTGCGATATTATTAATCTTTGCATAGTGGTATCATATTTTACATAGTTTGTAAGGCCACAAAAGATAGATGTCCATCCAGTTTCACTCTATTTTCTATAGGTTGATAGAGGGAAAAGGGAAAAAAAAAAAAAAACATTACCTGAAGTCAATTGTCCTCATTTTAGGAGAACATTTTCCTCAATTCCCAATCTGGCATCAGAATAAATCCCTGGATCAATGACTCTTCTCAGAATCCTAGTCATTAAAACTTGTTATGTTATTACACTCTAGAAAATGTATCCAGACCCTTTTTGAAATCTGTTATTGAAATCACCATGACAAGTTCCTCTGGCAGAGAGTTCCCCCCAGTCTCACTGCTCTTACAATAAAGATTCCCTCTCTATGTTTATATAGACACTTTCTATAGAGGATGAGGATGTCCCCTTGTTCTAGGTACAATCCAGGATATAAATAGATCATGGAAGAGCTTTAAATTGATATTTGAAATATTTAAACATATTTATTATATCTCCCAAAGCCTCTTTTTCTCTAAACTAAATAACCCTAATTTTTGCTTATTTTTGGGTATTATAGTCCACCCAGTCCCCTTTTATTATTTTTTTTGTTCACCTTTGAACTGTTAAAGCTCTACAAAATGTACACAATATTCCATGTGTGGTTTGACCCGTGACTTGTTTTAAAGGGAGAATAATGTTCTCATCATTGTAATATTAGTCTTGGTTTGTTCAGTAACATTACAGTGATATTTGCTCTTTGTATAATGGTTATATGTGGCCACCGTATGACCATTATAAGAGGAATCACCCATAGAACATTGTCTTACAGCTATTAGTATGGATTTATGTATATGAAATACATTACTTTATGTGAATACATATTACAGACACCAGGAATGCACTGTTGGTTGGCACTCGGCTGGAGGTGGGAGGATGATTCGTTAGGTCAGGCATGGTTTGAACTGCACCATCCTAGCACCAAAGAGACTTGTCAAATTTTCTGGGGCAATGGGGGGACTCCCCCCCCTTTTGGAAGTTTTAAGAAAATAATAAAAATGAAAA
>JAODAL010057779.1:0-22471 GCA_025379985.1 Phyllomedusa bahiana | reverse complement strand
CCACTCTCGGTGGCTCAACCCCCGATGTCCGCACCGGTTTCAGGCATGTGTCCTTCGTACTGCGTAAGGGCATTGCCTGCCCCACAATCGCGGGAGCTGTGGAGGGGGGAATTCAGGTGTTGCCACGTCAACAATGAGACGGTTGACGGGGGGCCGAGCTGACGTGCAACGCAGCCAGGCGGGGCGAAGCAGGGTCGAATGGAGAAGTGCAACTTAGACTTCGACCCTTCCCAGCAAGCAGCCAACCCGGGTAGCTCTTAAAAATTTTTGGCAAAAGGGTTCATACTGTGCCAGGAAGGGTGTGCCCAGTCTACGATCTTAAAGGGCGGCCAGCGTTTCCCCGTTATCGCACACCCCCTTGCCTGGCACAAGGTTTTTGGGCCCCCAGCCCCCTGGTTCTTTGCGGAGAGCCGTCCACAATCCCCCGTGTGTGGGGGTTTAAAGACAGTTTAAATTTCAACAGGGCCGGGTTTCTCGGGGACGTGATGCCCCCAGAGGCCCTTGGGGGAAAGAACCCTGCCCCCATCCCTGCGGTTTGAAGAGGTGCGCCGACCTAACCCCCGTCACCCCAGAGACATCCCCCATCACCAGTGACTGCCCAGAGATATAACGCCTTGGCCGTGTTAAAAGTCCATGTGTCGGGGGTCAAAAGGACTTTTGGGCCACAATGCAGACAACGGTTTAAATTTTTGAGACAGGGCTGGGCCCGGGGAGGGCGGCTTTTCTGCAAAGAAATGCCCCTCGGATCTGGTTTGGGGGGCAGGCAAGGGCCCTGATGTGCGGAAAACCCCTCTGTGTTCCCTCGACGGAAAAGGAAAATTTTCCCAAGGGCCCAAAAATGGCAAAACCGACTTCAGGGTTTTGGCTTTGGGATGGTTTGGGTTAAAGTGTTTTTCTGTCCCAAACCGGGGGGGGGGGGGGGGGGGGGCGGGGGGGGGGGGGGGGGGGGGGGGGGGGGGGGGGGGGGGGGGGGGGGGGGGGGGGGGGGGGGGTGGAGACAGAGGGGGTGAAATGGGGTTTGGAGGCCCCGGGTCATTGCCGGAAGTGTTTTTCCCCTTTCAACTAGAACGCTTTTGGGGAAATAATGTTGGTGTGGTTAACCCCCCCTAAGGGTTCTTCCCCTACTTTGGGTTTTCGGGCATAGGCGGGGGATATGACTGTTGGGGGAATCAGAAGCTTGGCAAAGAAAGCCCCGGGTTGAGGGTTGGACTTTTTTTTTACGCGATTATGAGGATCGGGGTTTGCGCTGACGGGCGGGGAATCTACGGGACTTTTGCGCCGCCCTTCCCTTTTTTAGTGGAAACCTACTGCCCCACCCCCTGCTTCCCCCTCGTCAGTGTGAAGCTCGCAAGCAAATTCTCTGAAAAGACCACGTTGGGGTCCCCAATGTCTCACATCATTCAACCAGGGGACTTGGTCGTCTGACATTCTCATCCGGGGCTGCGGGTAAAGCAAAAGGACTGCAAGGCTTGCCGACGCCCGGGATTTTTGCCGATTGACGCATCCTTCTCCTCCTCTGATGGCATCAGTAAGTGGGCGTCAGAGCAGACAAAATCATCTTCTTTGGCCTTTTGATCTTTTAACATGCCTTCTGACCCCAACCGCATTTTGTCATCAAAGAGGTCTTCAGAAAATGGATTATCCACAGTGGTGGGTAACAACGAGTTACATTTGGGCTGCTTCATGTTGGACGGATGTGGTGATGCTGATGACGACATTTGTGGCCGTGACTGGGAGGACGAGGAGTGTAAGACTGCTGGATGCAGTTGCATTATCCACTGAAGGACAGATTGGCGACGCTGTTCATTACTGAGATTCACAGGGCCCTGACCCAGCGATGACAGGCCTGACGGTCCTGCAACTGACGATCCACTGGCATGCGTGTTGTCGCCAGCACTGGAAGGAGCACCTTCTCTCGTACCTCTACCTCCATGTCCTACCTCCCTCATTGCTCGCTTACCACCTGAATTTCACTCCATGTTCAGAAATATAAAAATTTGAGAAGGTATGGAAGAGTTTTGGAAAGTCTCTTATTAAAAGACGGCAAATCACAGCTATTCTCAAATCCCTCAAATCAAAACAAAATTGCTGGATTCAAATATAACTGCAAAGTAGATCTATCAACAAAGCTGGCCTGCGCCAAAGTGAAAAAACACATATCTGAAATGTATTCGGATAATACAAGGTATTTTTGGCACCTATCAATTCACCTGTGGTGACTATCAAATTGCTGTATTCAAATTTAACTGCAAAGTAGATCTATCAACAAAGCTGGTCTGCGCCAAAGTGAAAAAACACTTATCTGTAATGTATTCGCATAATAAAAGGAGTTTTTGGCACCTATCAATTCACCTGTGGTGACTACAAAATTGCTGGATTCAAATTTAACTGCAAAGTAGATCTATCAACAAAGCTGGCCTGTGCCAAAGTGAAAAACACGTATCTGAAATGTATTCGGATAATAAAAGGTATTTTTGGCACTTATCAATTCACCTGTGGTGACTAAATAATTGCTGTATTCAAATTTAAGTGCAAAGTAGATCTATCAACAAGCTGGCCTGCGCCAAAGTGAAAAAACACGTATCTGAAATGTATTCGGATAATACAAGGTATTTTTGGCACCTGTGGTGACTATAAAATTGCTGTATTCAAATTTAAGTGCAAGCTGCCTCAATGAACAAAGCTGTAGTGCGCCAAAGTCAAAAAACACGTATCTGTTATGTATTCGTATAATACAAGATATTTTTGGCACCTTTCAATTCACCTGTGGTGACTATAAAATTGCTGGATTCAGATTTAAGTGCAATCTGCCTCAATGAACAAAGCTGTAGTGCGCCAAAGTCAAAAAACACGTATCTGTTATGTATTAGTATTATACAATATATTTTGGCACCTTTCAATTCACCTGTGGTGACTATAAAATTGCTGATTCAAATTTAAGTGCAAGGTGGATATATCAACACAGGTGGAATGGCAAAATTGAAATGAACACCTATCTGAAATGTATACTGATAATAAAAGTGGAGTTTTGCACCTAACAAAGAGACCTGCAGTTACTTGAAAAGACGTGTATCCTATAAGTTCAGGCTGCCCAATATCTAGGAAATATTTCAATAGAAAACTGTTAATAATAAAGCTATTGCAATGTCTACACTAAGTCTTGGTGAACTTTATCTAGTATTCTTTATAGAGCTTGTCTGTGTTCGCCCCCCCGTGACTTTACAGCGGTAGATGCTCCTTTAAAATTCTCTACCTAACTACATAAAATCTTCCAATCTCTAATCTAACTAAATTGTAAGGATCACAGCTAATAGTAGAGGTTTCTCTGTGAAGAAATAGAATAATTTCGCTGAGCTGAGCTGTTTGGACACTGTTTGGACATGTCCTTCTGCTCTGAGAGACACTGAGGCTGAACAGGAAACGCTGTTCTATGTAAAACCAGGTCATGTGATTTTTCCAGCCAATCGCAACCATACACATCCCAGTCATGGCGTCGCACACACATCTCACCCTGCTCTATTCTGTAAGCTGATTTGCTGGCCGCCAAAATGACAGGAAGCGCCGAAAATGGTGCTATATTAATAGATTATGCACATATTTTAACCTAAATTATCGCATGACCTAAAAAATACGATCAACATAAAAACTGTGCCGATTTCAACTTTGTCGATAATAATCGCTCAACACTAAAGGAAATAAAATGATAAAAAAGTTACACATATTTGGTATCACTGCATCAAAAAAAGTCCGATCTATTAAAATATAACATAATTTTTCCTGTACTCTGAACACTATAGAAGAAAAAAATTCCAAACCCCAAAATTGCAGTTTTTTGGTCATTTCACATTCTATAAAAATTGGAATAAAAGTGATTTAAAAAGTCGCATGCATTCCAAACTGCTAGCAATGAAAAGTACACTTTAGCTCGCAAAAAGTGCCCCCTCACTGACATCCGTAGGTCTTAGTACAAAAAAGTTATTGATCGCACAAAATCGCAGCGCATATTTCAAAAATAGAAAATGTTTGGAATTTTTTTACGGCACCAAAACAAAATGGAAACCGTACATGTTGGGATTGTCGGATGCAAATCATCCTGTAGAATACAGATAACACATCATTTTTACCAAAGACTGAACACAGTAAAAGAAAAACCTCTCGCAAACATAGCGCAAATACGTTTTTTTTTCACATTTTGCCGCACATAGAATTTTTTGCTGTTTCCCAGTATATTCTATGGTAATTTGAATAACACCATTAGAAAGTAAATCTTGTCCCGTAAAATAAAAGCCCTCATATGTCTATGTAGGTGGAAAAATAAAAAAAGTTATGGCTTTCAGAAGGCAAGGAGGAAAAAAGATTACAGGAAGGGGTTAAAACCAGAAATAGATGCATTGCTAGTGAGTCAGAAAAAAAAATCTAGTTTATTTGCCTTGCTGCGGCATATGAATAAGACTAATATTAAAGGGGTGTTGCAGTTTAGAAACTCTATTATCATATTTTCATAAAGATTAGTAGGGAATTACGAATTAATAGAGGGGGATCCCATGTCGAAGGCCCTCACCTTTTGGCACAGAGCATCTTTCGCTCTGGAGGACCTGTTTTGTACTGCACAGACAATCCATTGATGGGAATGGACACCGTGTAATGCATCATTTTACCTGTGATGGCGAAGGAGGGAGAGTGGACACCTACTGCTACATTTCCCCACAGAATGAAGCTAAGTGCAGGGGGTCGCAGCATGGAGAGACTTTGAGATCAGCTTATTGTAAAGAGACCCTTCTAACAAATATGAGTTGTCCATAACAGAGAACCCCTTTAAGGTGACCTTAGGAAGGTGCACAAATGATCCATAGTAATTTCACCACTAAAAATACAATTTCCTCTGATAAGTAACAAATTAACAATATTTTGCCAAAGAAAATTTGCATGAGAAAAAGCTGAAAAGAAGCAATCATAACAAAATTTTAACATGCATTTATTCATAAACCTTTTTCTTTTGGGAGAAACTTCCTTTCAAAGCATGGGTACAAATAGCTCCAAAGTTTCTCGTATAGTTACATATCAAATAATATACGTGATTACATTTTCTCAATGGTTGATTGCATTTTCAGAATCAGCTACTAGATTGATTTCTTTACTATGACGAATACCAGTGTTGTGCATTCTACTTGTCAAAAAGGAATTTAGATGATATTAACCCCTTAACAACTAAGTCACTTTTAACCTCTATGGCAGAGCGCCATTATATAAATCTCACATTTATCACTTTATGTGGGAATAACTTTTCAATGCCTTTACCTATCTATGTGATTCAGAAACCGTTTTCTTGTGACACATTGTGCTCTAAGTTAGTAATAAATTTTAGTCAATTCAGTTCTTGTTTGTTTGTGAAAAATATCAAAATGTCATGAAAATGTGGAAAAATTTGCCACTTTCAAAGTTCAAACATTTCTGCGTGTAAGACAGATAGTTATACCACACCTAATAGTTTATAACTAGGATCTACCACATTTCTACTTTATCTTTTTTTAAATGTCTTTTATAAAGTTAGTACCAATTTTCACATTTTTAAGAAAATTTGCAACACAAATTTTTTTAGGGACCGGTCCAGTTCTGATGTGGTTTGTGGGGCCTTTGTGTAAGACACCACCATAAATACTCCATATAAAAAAATCAGAAATCCTCAGTTTAGTAAGATTTTCAACCATCTAGGAGTTTCACAGAAATTAAAGGGGTTGTATCATTTCATTAAATGGTCTTCAGAATAAGGGGACAGTGAAAACAAGTAACTTTGCAATTAGATGTCATTAGCAAAGCTGCCTTGTATTCACAGTTTTCTTTATCTTCTGTTTCTATTTACACTGATATCCAGTGCTGGTCGGATCCCTCCTACTTGCATTTCACTAGCTGAGAGCTCATTTATATTCTGTCAGGCCCCCGGTCGGCAGTATTCAAGGAGCTTGCATTCCTGCCTTTCACTCAAAGTAAGGGACTGGCACATTTTCACTCTGCACAGCCAGAAGAAACAGAACAACACTGCAGGGCTTCTATAATCAGGAAACAGCATAATTGTGTGTCGATCCCTGCCTCTCCTGCATAGAAGGGAGATCTGTGCCGTTCATTGAAAGCTGGATTCAACTGTAACAAATCTCCATCTGGGAAACTCATCTAGGGGTGTATTGTGCATTTTGAACGCACAGGTGTTTCACAGTTCTTGGTTTTTTTTGGCATTGGGCATTGGAGACGATTAATGACTTGTTTTTGTGGGATGAGTTGATGTTGGATTGGTACCATTTTGGGGTTCATATGACAATTTGATAGCTTTTTATCAAGAATTTTGGAAGGCAGGAAGAACAAAATACAGCGATCCTGGTAGTATTTTTTATTTTTATTTTTTACAGCAGTCAGCATGTGGTATAAATGACAAGTCAACTTTACCTAGCAGGTTGATATGATTACAGCGATACCAAATTTATATTTTTTATGCTTTACTGCTATTACACAATAAAAACACCTTTATTTAAAAAGAAAACACGTTTTTGCATCACCATAGTCTGAGAGTCATAGTATATTTCCCTGTATACATAGCTGTGTAAGAGCTTTTTTTTGTGGGATGAGTTGACATTTTCATTAAAACCACTTTGTAGTTCATATTACTTTTTGATTGCTTTTTATTCCATTTTATGTGCAGCAGGATGAACAAAAATTTGCCATTGTTTCTTTTTGTGTTTTTTATGGGGTTTTACGTACAAGTTCAATAACAAAACAGATTTATAGGCTAGTTACTGGCATGTGTCACATTTTTGTTTTTTACTTTTTTTTCACTTCTCTTTGAACTTTTACATATTTTTCACTTTACTCAGTCTCGACCAAAGTACTGCAACAATTGTGCAGGCACTGCCTTTGAGAATGCACAATCGCCTTGCCCTAAATATACAGCAATTTGTGGGAACCCCTTCCCAACCATGGAGTAAACTTACATCAAATGTCACAAAGGGGTTAATATTAATCATGAGCATTATTTCTTTAAAAGATACAAAAAGAAACACTGGATTTATGCTAGAAGTATAGACAGGTTGGGCGACATATATGATTTATGGCGCTTAGATGCCAATTTTAAAGCGCATTGCAATAGTATAGAATGTGCCTGATTTATGAACCCGGTCTACTGCGGGTCATAAATCAGGCGCATTCTGGTGCTAAGATGATACTTCTGGCTCAGGTAAACCACTTTAAAATGCGACTAATGTGACTGGAATTGCTCTACTGAAGCTATAAATCTATAGCTTTGCACGGTTCTAGTGCGCCCTGCCTCCCGCATGCCCCCACAAAATCAGGCGCATTACAAAGTACCGCGGGTGCTCTGCAATGCGCCTGATTTTGGTGTGGGTATTTAACACTATAGCGAATGGGATTGCGCTATATGTCGGGCTGAAAAGACGCCAGACTTCTGGCACAGCCCCGTTCATACATGTACCCCGTTGTGTTTATCCTGCATATTTTGTTTTTTCCCTCTGTTGTCTCCTAAACGGATGTTCTCTTTGCGGTTTGATGTCAGAGTTTTGCTTTATGTTCCTTTCCAGTCATATCTGCTCCCACTATTACCCATCCTTCCTTCCCATAACTTACCCTAATGCAAACACGTGAATTAGAGCTTGGTTAGCACTTTGTTATTCACAGGTATCTGCTTGGATACTGTAAAAAAGTTGGCCCAAAGGTGCCCTATAGATTTAGTAGAACAAACATAGTGCTATTTGGACTTTGCTGTATTTGTTGAAAGTACATGCTTTCTGTGCAGGACACAAAAGTGTTGTCTATCATACCTTTTTGTCCCACTCAAAGAAGCATATACCACCAGGAAATAGAGCCAATGTGGTCCAAATATCATTACTCTGTTCTGTGGGCCGGCCGCAGCCACGCTCCCTTTCTGCATATTTACAGAGAGAAGAGGTAGAGTGACTATAGCTTATTTAATATAAGGAAAATGTCATAATATATGTTACATTTTTTCATATATTTTCATATGTACTAGTCCTGGACAAAATGATAACAATCAGTCTTCTTTAAATATTACACAACTATGTGATATGACCAACATATAGTCAAGGAAACAGTATAAGACATCACAGTTATCAAATACACCCATAACAGAAATTTATCAAGCACATATCCAATCAGCATCCATTCCTTGGAAGTTCTCTGATCACTTTGGTCTTTGATATGCTGACGGATGGTCACTATCTCGTAGAAGATGCTCTCCATAATTTCTGTATGCTCTTTAATAACTACAGGTGTCTGTGTGGCTTGGTCGCCATCCTCCATATATCTAGTCAGTTTATCTGTGTTAATAAAAGTGAAGGTTACATACTTATCCAGTTATTGAGAGAAACAATTAGGCCATGTTCACACGGCTTATTCGGCCGCGGATTGGAGCCGTACTGCACGCCGGATTTGCGCTGCAGTACGGCTCCAATCCGTCCCTGTCATTACGGTAATCCACAGTTCTCATAGAGAACTGTGGATTCCGTCTCTTCTCCCCGCTCGGCGAATCTGCTGCGGGGGAGAAAGTGACATGCACATTATTTACGGCGCGTACGCCAGCAGGGGCCGGCAGGCAGCTCCCCCGCCTCGCCCCCGCCCCACCCCCGTCCCGCCCCTTATTCAAGCCGTAATTGCGGGCGAAATCCGGCCCGCAATTACGGCTTGAATAAGTCGTGTGAACATTGCCTTAAACATAATAATGGTCCAGAAACATTTGTCTAGAATTGTGCATGAGCCAGTGAAAAAATCCAATGGACAAGTGGTAAGTAAGGCTCTGTTCACAGTAACATGGTGTTTTTTGGTTTTACATATGGATGAGCCACTATGATCTGTGAAAGTCATTTTATTTTTTATTTATTAATTTCCATGGACTTTTCGCTAGCTTCTCATCAGGTACTGGTTTTATTTGGACAATATGCTTTTCTATTTTATGCTTCAAACTTTAATGTAAACCTGATGGAAATAACTTGGGTTCTGTTCACACTACTAATTAGATTCTCTTTGTGGAAGTGGTGACTCAGACTGCACATTTGGGTGCCACAGGTTAAACTAGCTTACACATAGTAATGCAAAGAAGAAAATAGATGGATCCAGCGATCTTGGTGAAAAACGTGCTTTGCATTTATTCACATAATAATAAAGAAAGCCGATAAGGGGGAGCCACTGTCGTGCTGGATGCAGGTCTATATGAGAAACTGATTAGGGAAACTTTGAATGACACTCACACCTATCGGAAATTAAAAAAAGACCCTACAAAAGAGATGCAGAATAAATTGGCCAGGCTGCTAGAGGAAGGTAGCAATTTGGGGGTACTCACAGACAAACAAGTCAAATATTTACTAGTTACCAAACCCAAGGTGCCTACTTTCTATGGTGTGCCGAAAACACATAAAAACAAATTTCCACCAGGTATCCGTCCCATTGTATCTAGTTGCGGAAGTCTTAATGAAAAACTCAGCCGTTGGGTAGATGACTGCCTGCAACCCATGGTACATGTCCCCTGGATACTTGAGAGATAGTACATCAGTTATTAAAAACTTCCAAAATTTTCAATGGACGGAAAACTGTGTATGGCTTAGCATGGACGTAACTAGTCTTTACTCTAGTATTCCTTTGCCTATGATGAGAACAGCTGTACAGTATCATCTTAACAAATTTAACCTCTACACAGAAGAACACAGTATTTTTTTACAGGAATGTATTGAATTCCTAATATATAATAATTATTTTCAATTTGATGGAGAATTTTATCTTCAAAAAGTAGGGGTACCTATGGGAGCCACAGCTTCGCCATCAATGGCGAATTTGTTTATGGCATGGTGGGAACAAAAAACTATCTACGATTCCCAGAACCCATATTCTGACTGTATACTCTGGTATGGGCGCTACATCGATGACCTCTTGTTTGTTTGGGGTCGCGATGTGGCGTCCATACCAGAGTTTGTGAATTTTCTCAATGATAATGCCATGAACCTAACATTCACATCAGTGGTAGAAAAAGTCACTATCCCCTTCTTGGATCTCCATCTTACAGGAGATACATGTAGTAAGAAGGTCACCACTGATGTATACAGAAAACCAAATAGTGGCAATACTGTACTTAGGGCGGACAGTTGTCACCCTATCCACACAGTAAATTCCATCCCTTATGGAGAACTCAATAGAGCACGGAGGATCTGTAGTGATGACTTAAAATATAAACAACAAATGGAGACCATAGAGAAAAGATTAAAGACTAGAGGATACACGAATAAACAGATACAATCAGCAAAAAACAAAATGAAGGGGAAAACGCATGAAACACAATTGGCACAAAAAAGTAAACATAGAAGTGAGAATAAACATAATGTGACATATACTACAGCTTACAGTGAGGAATATGGTTTGATAAAAAAGGTCTTCTTTAAAAACATCAATATCCTTAGACAGAACTCCATACTGGCACATATAATTGATGAAGGGGTCAAAATAGTGGCAAAATGTAGTAAGACATTAGGAGACACCATTTCCCCTAGTAACTTTTCAAGTAAAAGTCTGTCCAATACCTGGTTAACTTTAAAGGGTAACCATATGTGTGGAAAAAAATTATGTAAAATCTGCCAATATATGGATAAAACTAGTGGTTTCGTTGGTCAGATTAAGAATAAAATATATAAGATAAATGATTTTATAAATTGCGACACGGACCACTTGATTTATCTTATTTACTGTACCAGTTGTAAAAAATCTTACATTGGCAGCAGTATCCGCAAGATGAGAGTTAGGATTCAGGAACACCTAGCTGGTATCTGTAAAGAGCAGAGCACTCACTCAGGAGCGGTGAGGCATTTCGTGGAAACGCACGTGGGCGCACTCGACAGTTTCAAATGTTGCGGGATTGAACGAGTCAATCGTCCGCACAATGGAGGTGACTGGGAACATCGAGTGCACTTGCGTGAAGCGTTTTGGATCCATGAATTGGAGACAAGGGTTCCGGTAGGATTAAATAATAGAAATGATCTGGCATATATTTATTAATTCAATTATCTGAACAACAGGCTATAAATTATAAAAGAATTATCTGAATATATTAATGTTAAGCGATAGCATTTAAGAGTGTTTTTAAATGGAGGATATGACGTGTGGATACACGTAACGCCCCTTTTTATTATATAATGGACACATTTAGAAGGATGTCTGAACCGTGATCAAGGGCAGGAAAGTCTTATGCCTGAAACGCGTAGGTTTTAATCTTATTTTTGTTTGTACCGTCTGCACTACTATTATGTGAATAAATGCAAAGCACGTTTTTCACCAAGATCGCTGGATCCATCTATTTTCTTCTTTGCATTACCTTGTTGGGCTCTTTGCCGGGAGCCAGGATTCCGAGCGTCGGTGAATCAACTTAATCAGCTGAGGACTGTGACTTCCAAGCTTCTGATGAAAGCAAGGTGAGCGATCCTTCTTCCTGCATATGTTTGTTCATTACTCTAGCTTTCACATAGGAAAGATCAGTAATTCTCTGGATAAATGACGTTAGTGATGGTGGATAGATTTAGACAGTAAAGGGGTCATTTTACTTTATATTGCACATGATCAACATACACTCATTGACAAAGAAGAATAACACACCCAGATAGAAATTTCAGATGCAAAAGTCGGCATGCTGTTATGTCTCAGGTAAATATGTAAATAATGGATGGTCTGATTTTGAGGTCTTGTCACAAAAGGGCATAAAAGTTCTTCTCCTGCTGCTCTGTAAAAAAGGCTCTCAGAGGCTACTTCCGGGTAGTGTACCTCTTGGTGAGAGATTGTTTACTGCCACACTTGCCTCTACGACACACTGGACGATATTTTACCCAGCTAGCCAACTTTGAGAGGGAGCGCATCATTTGACTGAGAGAAACAGGATGGTGATTTTGACAATTGGCTCGCCAAATAGACTGGTCTAAAGAGGCTGTTAGCAGGAGGTGTTGGGAGCAGTGGATATGTCAGGGCCTGTACATATGGCAAACAGGTTCTAGATAGCCAAGACAGACCCCAAGGAGAGAGGATCATTTGATCTGCCACCAAGCATGAGCAGGTCCCAAAGTTTTGTTGTTCACCAGGTAGAGATGGCACCTTTTTTACACACCCATGTCTCTGCCTAGACAATAAGTACTTAGCAGAAGGAAATATGTTAATAAGGCACTCATTTCATGTTCTGCTCTTGACACCCAACCACCGTCATCTACATTGCAACATGTCCTTGGCCTTCCTGATCGTAATTTTTTTTTTTTTTTAAATCAAGCATTTATGAGACTAGCTGTGATGCCAGCTACAGCAACCTTTAAGTGTGCATGATATACAGGTGCAGCATCTAGGAGCAAACATGCTCCAGGATGCCATAAAGAACCTGTAAGCCTCCACGTCCAACTGTATCTCATCTTGTATGAATATGTGGCCCTGTGGACTACATAAGGCTCATTCATGTACTCCGAGAGAACCTCTTTTGTATGTTAGATACATTTTAAATGAAGGGTAACTAGTTTTATGAATTGTTGATCACAGTTTTTTATCTATTTTGTGTTTTCGAGTTTTGTCCCTGTTGATTGATATGTTGGGAGTGAGTGAGGGTAAAACTTAGGGCCACATGTATGAAAACTGTCTAGGACTAAGACTTTCTTTGTTGCCCATAGCAACCAATTAGAGCTCTCTGTTCATTTCATGTAGTGATCTGAAAAAATGAAAGGGAAGCTCTGATTGGTTGCTATGGGCAACACATTAATTCTTACCTATACCGTTTCATACAGGTCCCCCATAGGGATGCCTTGTCCCAGATGATGTGCTTGTTTAGTCACTGTTTCATAATTGTGTTCATACTCGTATCATAGTGCCTGTTAAAAAAATAAAAAAAAACATGACAGCTATAGTATGCCAGTGCCACCTGGAAATGGAAACTGGTGAATTCTGATGGATCTCACCAATGAGGTCTATGAGGTTTCTGTTGGGGTTCTAGGATTTTTAAACATGAATAGAGTCCCATATAAAACTTTTCTTGCCATCAAAATAACAGAAACCTTGACAGGCAGGCAATAGCACTAATGTGAACAGAAACTGAGCTGGGGAAAGGAGCATAAAATACAGAGAAGAGATCAGGTTTTGGTAAGCACTGAAAATTATTTGTTTTCCTAAATCAGACATACCTCTGGAGTACTAGGTTGTGAATTAATAGAATAGTAGCTGGGGCAATAGGGTATGTCCCCACGGCACGGGTTTTCGGCCGGTTTTTCAGACGGTTTGCGGTTTTGCACAACGGGCTCTATGGAAAACCCATGCAGCAGTCCCTACTGGTTTTCAAACCACCAGCCGCCCGAAAAAAGATTGAACATGCATATTCTTCCGTACGGTTTTCGGACGGAATATGTGCATGTCAATGGGAAGGGGAGGGCTTCTCTCCGCTCATCGCGGAGGAAAGCCGCCCCGGTCGTGGGGACGGTACTAAAACAGGACAAATGCCGGTCAGATAAACCGATCGGTATTTGTCCTCTGCCGTGGGGGCATGCCCATATAGTCTCATATAAAGCAATATATTGGTCTTAGCTCTATACATATATTGTGAAACA
Source organism: Phyllomedusa bahiana (assembly GCA_025379985.1). NCBI lineage: Eukaryota > Metazoa > Chordata > Amphibia > Anura > Hylidae > Phyllomedusa > Phyllomedusa bahiana. Next base: position 8,846 of record JAODAL010057779.1, on the reverse strand, counting down.
ATAAGATTTTCAAATATTAGTGAGAGAATAATCAGGTGTGGTATGTGTACCAGGTTAGGGTCCTGATGTTTTAGAGATCACGTTAATGCTATATAACAATGTACTTTTTATTTTCTGTCTGCAGTGGAATGGCCCTTTCATTTTTAAAGTTTCTCCATACACTTTTCCCATATATTCTCTATAATGGAAAAATTCAATAAGCTTCCTCCGATGATTATAAAAAAGTGTAAAAAATCAAGTGCTAGTATTCATTCCAATTTTTCTTCTTTGCCTATACCAAGGAAGATTTCTCTTTGTGGGTGCATTTTGAGGACAAATGTTGCATCCAAGGTCAGTATATATTCCTTTTTGCATGGTCGAAAACTCGAATTTTGTATCTCAGTATGAATAAAATTTGATGTTTTCTTTAATTCATGCAGGAATGTCCTTAGGCTGTGTGCACATTGTAAGGGCAGCTGTCACAGCACCAAGGCATGCTAAACAGTAGAAATGTACTTATCTGTAAAACATAAGAATCACTTTATCATTTTGTTAACAGGTGAAAATATTCCAGTAGAGCCATAAGGCAACGGAGGGTAAAGTAAATACGGAACCGTGTTTTCATTCCTCATCAGACAGAGGAATTGTTGTTTGCTAAGAAATATGTCCATCCTGAAATAGCCATTTCACAGAATCCCCAATCTCTTAAAGAGCTCTTGTTCTCAAAGTGTTGTTTTTGTGTGTTTTTTTTTTCAATTTTACAGTTATATAATAAAAATGTATTGCATTTTTTAAGATTTCTTTTCACTGAAGTAAAAGTTGTGATTTGTTAAGGTTGTCTCAGAATTTTCAACAAAACTGATCATTTAAAAAAAATAAAAATAAAATCCAACGTCTCATCTGTAGTTACCCTGTAGTTATGTCCAAAGATGACAGCTAAAATCTATTAAGTCCAAAGTAGAACCCAAAACAAATTATTTCCTCTCTTTTTCATTTTGTGATTGATTTTCTCTCGACGTAGCCGTACGAGGACTTGTTTTTTAGAAAATGAATTTTATTTTCTAGCAGTACCATCTTGGGGTACAATTTATTGAATAACTTTTATTAACTTTTTTCTAGGGGAAAGAGAAAGAAAGAAGCAATGCCACCTTTATTTTTTTTGAGGAGTGTTGGTGGTTACATTTTATTCCTTTCACGGGGTATAACTAATATGTATGTTACCTTAATTCTATGGGTTGATAAATTTACAGCATATATTTACAGGTTTTTATTCTTTACTACTTTTGCACAAACAACAACCAGATAAACATGTGTTTTTTTTATCTCCACATTCCAGGAGCCATTACTTTTTTATTGCTGGGTCTGTGTTTTTGTTGGGGTAGTAAGGGATAGGAAAGAAAAGCAATTGTGTCACTGTCATTCTTTCAGATTCCTTGCTGACTTGGCAGCCCATTATAGCCCAGAACCATGCTTTGTGGTGTCACTGAATGACTAAGGAGCTTCACCTATCTTTCGAAACATTAAAGGGGTTTCTAATTACAAATATTAGCTTTCAATATAAAGGACAGTTAAATGAAGACTTTTTTCTAAATACAATGGTCAATAGATTTTACTTTAGTCATGAGATAACAGCGTTTTTTCTGTGCTCTGAAGTGCACACAGGTTTCTATGGTAACCTGCATACCAGACGGACATCTGTTAGAGCAGAGAGGAGGGAATGATGTCTAACTAATGCAGCAAACTCATTATATTTTAGCCACTAAAAAAGGTACATGAGCTGTGAGGACTGAAAAGCATGGCTTTGTCTGTAATTTTGCTAGAGATAAAAATCTCCTGCACTGTCAAAGTAATGGCTCATTAGAAGATGAATAGCTAATCCCTGCTGTAGAGCCACTCACAGCCTGAGGAGCCAGAGCAAATGCAAAACTGCTAAATGCTAAAACTCAATGAAACAGTGTGGTGAAAAAAACCTTTAAAATGCTGGACGTGAAACTGACTGTGACATCTAAGGGCGACATGTCTGAAAACTGTCTTGGTCTAAGACTTTTCTTGTTGCCCATAGCAACCAATCAGAGTGCCCCTTTCATTTTTTCAGAGCTCCATATGAAATGAAAGGGGAACTCTGATTGGTTGCTATGGGCAACAAGAAGAGTTTTAGACCAAGACAGTTTTCAGACATGTCCCCCTAAGTGGTTAAAATTGTGGGATCATTATTAACTTTGATCTTGGCCATTATATCATGAGCCTAGTCTTCGGCCACAGTCAGTCTTATGGTAATTATGCACACCAACACAATCTGAATCCTATACATGTACATTGATCTGTGTGAAGTAAACCCTTTGGATGACATACATGTACCTGATTTTGCATAAAGAGGTTAATCTATATATATCAGTGTCAAGTTGATGATTTAGGGAAAAAACATTGAAATCAGTTCTATCATCATATCTTTAGCAAGTTCACCAGGTATTGTGTTCTAACTGCTCTGTATTCGCCTTTATTGCAGATATTTTCTACACAAAAAAGATGCATTGCCTGCTTACAGCAACAGAATCAAGGCCTCCCTCCTCCCTCGGATGATACAGAGGAAAGTTCGGGAATGTGTCTTATCAGTTCATGACTAATGCGTAGATGCTAATTCGAACCTGTCTCTTAGCGACCGCCAATTAACCAATCATATAGTGATAGAATAGTCATGTGATTAAAAAGTTCTATTGGACTGTAACTCGGTGTGACTAAATCAGATTTATGCCCCAAACCCAAACTGTGTGGTGTGTATCTCTCGAGCTGTCGACAGCTGTAATAATAATATAATATAATTCGGACAGAGACATCTAATTGGATAAGGAGTAGAGAAAAGATACTTCTACACCTAATTTATTATCCTGACATCAGCAGGATAGTCTGGAGAATACAGCACACCCAAGACAAGATTGGCCTATCCTCTTCTGAAGGATACATTTAGCTCCCATTCATGGTTCCATTTATTGACAAGAAGATCTAGTAACATAAATTTGAAAGTTTAGTGGATTTTCACGCGGCGTTTTTTAGATACGTCTTTGGGTTTCTTTTTTTCGAACCCAAAAACAGAGCCAAACAAGTATCTAACAATGTTCCTGTGTGACTACATTAATGTCAATGTAAAACATGTATCAACGTTCAGACGATATGTGTTTTACACACATCTTTGTGATGCGTCAAAGAACTGACATGTTAATTCTTGATCCGTTTTATGCATTGCAAACCCTATTTAAAACTAAAGGATACGTTTTTGTAATCCAAAAAAGTATCCAAACACGAACTATACTTCAGGTATGTGTTTGAATACATTTTAAACAAAATGTTTTTGGATTGAAAAAACATATTGCAAAACGCCGTGTGCACATTTAGATATTTAACAGTCTTTCAGATGAAGCCATTGTGCACCCTGTATTTTCTTGGCTTCAGGACAGGAGATACTTTTGTGTTTCCGCTCTGTATAGCCAGATAATTGTCTACAGGCATTTAATATGGAAGGATGAGTTTACACATTATGAACAAATCGCATTTGTTGCTCTGAGTTGCACAAAATCAAGGCAAAACCATATAATTTTCCCGGAACTTTTGAAAAATCATGACAAAAAAAGCCATTTGACCACATCAAATATGAGCCAATTTTTTTTTTCATTGACCACCAACAGAGGTCTATAAAATGACAAGGAATTGAAACTAGATAATCCTTTAAAATTGAAGATTCGCCTTTAAATAACATTTACTATTTAAGCAGTCAATACAAAAGTCTAATTTTTCTATGCTACAGTACAGTATATTTCAGGTTTTCTCTTGTTTTCTCTAATATGTCAGTAGATTAGTACACTGTGCATCTTCTTGGAAACCACCATCAAGCTGCTGTTTATTGATCTGCTATTCTTGGAATGTTTCACTATTTAGTACTTAAAATGTACAAAGATATAGTGTTTTAAATGAATCTTAATCACCCTATTGCATTATATTGAAGTAATGCTTACTAGATAATCTGTTCATGTATTATTCACACTACTTAAACTTGCATTTCTTTCTCCATACAAAGATCTGTCAACAGCAGGCAGTCTACTAGCAAACAGTATTCAGGTAATACATTCCATCTAGATTTTTATACTGTTTTATGAAACTTACGAGATGTAATAATCTTACGCATGATAAGGGACCTTCATAACTTCCAGCACAATGGAGTGGTGATTAGCACTGTTGTTTTGCAGGACTGGGTTTAAATCCCACCAATGACAACATCTGTAAGTAGTTTGCAAGTCTCCCGATGTTTGCATTGATTTCCATCAGGCACTCAAGATGCCCCACACTCCAAAACCATACTGATTGGTGTCACGGTTCACACCGCGGTCCTTGCCTTGGACCGTCGCTGTGTCTATGCCTGCCATGTCTTTGCTGGGACTCCCTGTGCAGGGGTCCCGCTAGCCTGTGTTCTGCTGTATACTTCCTGTCCTGTTGCTCTGGCTTCCTGGGGTCCTGTTTGTGCACTGCGCCTCCTTAGGCGCGCGCGGCAGCTTCCTACTCCTTATAGGTTCTCTGTCCTGTTCACCTTCCTCTTGACCTGTGTCCCCTGGCTATAAGAGGAAGTTCCTATCTTTGCTCTGGGTCTGAGTCATTCTGTTGTTGTTGTTGTTGTGCCTCATGCTGAGAGGGTGTCTGCTATCCTGGACTTAACCTCTGAGATGCTGGTTCATTTCCTGCAGTCCATCAGGGTTCCTGACCACCTGTCTGGCATGGTCGGCTGTCCCTGTACCCGATCAGCACCTGCTGTGTTTCTGCTGTCCTTGGACTCATATATTTACCTGCTGTATCCTGCCATGATACCAGTCCAGTAACCTGCTGAATTCTTCCGTTATACCAGTCCAGTTACCTGCTGAATCCTTCCGTTATACCTGTCCAGTTCCTGCTGGAATCCTGCTGTTATACCTGTCCAGTACCTGCTGTATCCTGCTGCATACATTTTCCTGCTGTACCTGTCTACCACCCATTCTGTGCCTGGCGTTCCTGTCCGGCACTTTGGTTGTCGCCGCAGGTAGCCACATCAGGGGTAGCGACCAGGGGGTTCCCCGCACCAAAGTCCGTCCTGCTTTGCGGCGGGCTCCGGTGAAGAAAGGGGGCCCCTTAGACTCTGCTCCCTGGTGTGGATCTCCATCTACCATCTCGCCTATGGTGATCACAGTGGATCCACACCCGGTTACCAGCGATCGGCGTCTCAGCGTACGTTGTTACCGCCAGATCGTTACAATTGGTTAATCTGGAATTTAGACTGTGAATATAACAACTTTTCTACAGCACTACAGAATATAATAGTGCTATATGAAATAAAAAGTGCATTTTAAGTTTTCTTCCTCATATAATAAGATTATTATATGTGATTAAGGTAAAGATCAGATACATATAAAAATATATACTAGGATTATATTCAACAAACAGCCATTCCTCCCTTTTTTTAGTTTGGTAATGAACATTAACTCACCATTACTTGTGACCTCCATGTCTTGCTGTGTCTCTGAAAACTCCTTTTGCTTAAAGTACCAGATTTTATCCTTCATACAGACCAATATGCTTAACTTTCCTAGAACCAGAGTCTTCATCCACTCAGGTACCTTAGTCTGGATATTTTTCTTGCTGACTATTCGGTCAAGCTAATAACAAGTAAAGCCATACAGACCAGGAAATAGGAATCTGAATGGAAGATAAGATCATAGACCACCATGTAAATGAATATATAAATATATCTGTGTATGATATCTATATTAGATATATCTATATTATGATATCTATATTACATAAAATCTTAGTTTGGTTGATATATTGCATTTTAGTAGCTTTAACTCTTTTGTATTATATGCAAGAAAAGTAGAGGTTCTCATCCTTTCATTAGTGAAACATTTCACCTTCTAAAGATATCAATGTATACTTTAAATATGATCATACCTATTAGAGGGATAGAGAGTGATGAAGCAGGTAATGTTCCGTAACTATGATAAGAAAGACCGAATAACCCAATAAGAGAGTGATCTTGAATGAAATCCTTTCTCCACTCTCAATAGGGAGGTAGAATCCAATAATGTCCAAAAACATGAGAAATATGCTGGGTATTATCAGGTTCACAACATAGTACAGTGGATGCCTTCTAAAGATAATCTGTGATACAAAGAAATGTTAATAAGAAAATAATACAATTCAATATAAACTATTGTTTGATAATATTTTAAATTTTTTGATCTTTAACCTTACGGTATAATATATATTTTATCTGATAAGGAATAATGAGGTTTTACCTAATTAGAATTTAAATCCCAACATATTCTAGGTTTAGGAGTCCAGTAGGTGGTGTTATCAGTAATTGACAGCCTTCCTTGTATCAGTGTGCATACAGAAATGGCTGTCAATCATTGATAATACCACCTACTGGACTCCTTAACCTAGAATAAGCATGGATTTAAAAGAACAAAATGCAACGTCTACTGAATCTTTCCCCACAGAAAAATGTATCAATCTGTTCTGTTCTTCCTGCTCTATAAGATGCTGCCAGTAGATCTGATAACAATATACCCTTTTTCCCCCAAAATAAGACTTAAATTAATTTTTGCATCTAAGGATGCACTATGTCTTATTTTCAGGGGATTTCTTATTTTTCCATGAACAAGAATTCACATTTATTGTTGAACAAAAATCATAATTTATTAATATACTGCAGTCCTGTCATCACAAACATCAGTATAACCAACCAAACTCTGAAGCAAAAGGTAACTTCAGTCACACTATCTCATCAGTGTGCTGTGCCTGCTGCAGTGTATGTAGTGAGACTCAGATCACCCTGTACAAGCAGCTATGTCCTCAGCTCCCCCTGCACAGTTGGTATATTTCACAGCTTCCTGTAGGATCTTCTGACTTGCAAAGTGAAAGTAAACTCCTTCTACATTTAATACTGAGGTAAATCCTCTGGATTGTTAATGACATGTATTTGAGAAGCCTTATAATTTCATCTACTATCAGTTTGTGTGTGTTTGTTTGGAGGTGATAGGTGCTCTTGTAGCAATGACTGCCGCTAGGTCTTATTTTCAGAGGAGGCCTTATATTTCTAAGCTTGAAAAAAAATTGCAGTAGGTCTTATTTTCGGGGAATGTCTTATTTTCAGGGAAACACAGCAATAGTTTATTTTCATGCATGGCCATGGATTGTGTATTCTATCAAAATTAATAGGGATGAACTGCAAAGTACATAAATTCTATGGAGAATTGGTGCTGTTTTTAAAAAACAATGCTATTTTTTTAAATTTTGCATAACTTATTTTGTTTGGTGGCACAGAGAGCATCTTTACTGTTCTGTTCTTCTCCGTATGGTGGTCCTACATTGCATCATCTTATGAAGATTTTCTCCTCAAGAAAAAATCTAAGATGAAATGCTTATATAATATAATACTGTTGAGTACTGCATATTTTCTTTAGGTTCTGTATCATTATAAGAAAAAAACTCTAGTTACCTTACCATGAAATTTAATCCCTTCCTGCTACAGGTTTTTTTTACAACAATTTTTCCTCACCACATCCGCCGCCCATTTACCATATCATATAATGTATTGGGAAACAAAAAAAATTTGTAGGAAGAAATTTGAGATAACATTTTTGGGAGGGTTTCATTTTTCATGGAGCTTAATGTGCTGTATTTTTTATTATTTGAGTTGCAATGCTATTTTCTGAAACCCAAGGGCGTAGCTACAGTGGGTGCAAAGGTAGCAGTCGCTACTGGGCCCAGCAGCCTGAGGGGGCCCAAAAGCCCTCCTGCCACATAAAAAGATACCAGCATTGTAAGTGGTGCATGGTAACTGGGGGGACCCCATTTCACTTTTCGCACCAGGGCCCAAGAGCTTGAAGTTACGCCTCTGCTGAAACCAATGCATTTTTCATTTTTCTATCCGTAGACCTGAGTGAGGGCTTGTTAATGTGGGCTGAAGTGTCATTTTTACAGGTACCATTTTGGGATACATGTAACTTTATTTGTAAAATAGCACAAAAGGGGTAATTTAAACTTCTAAATTTTTTAAATTTCGTTTATATTTTTCAAACTTTTTTATTTTATTTGTACTTTTAGTTCCTCTATGGTATTTGACCCTTAATGGGTGCAATTACTTGTACACTATTCTATGATACAGTAGTATTGCAAAAAAGTGTTCCAATATGGATCTATTATTACACCCTGCCTATGGCAAGGTATGTAAGCAGTAGGATTCCAGCCATGGAGCTCTTTATTAGGCCCCTGGCTGTTATAACAACCAGTCAGCACCTCGTGATTGCGTTGCAAGGAGCCCTGTTTTTAAATCATTTAGATGCCATTGTCACAGTTTTCTCTGTCCTGGCAGGCCCTTGCTTTAATTGACCACCATTATCTGCCAAGTATGGAGCAAAAATCCGCTCCATGTTTCCTTACTAACATTATGCTGTAAATGTATGGCAAATGTCAGTAAGGGGTTAATGTCCATGAACATGGCATTGTATTGTGTCCTACACGGTGACAACAGTGCCTCTGTGAGGCATGATATTCTTCTCTAGAAGTACGCCACATTACGGTTATAGTAAAAAAATAATCAATGATAAAGTCGTTGTCTGGTTGAGAAAAAACACTTTCAATTATGCAGGTAGAGATCTAGGACCCTCATCTACTAGCTAGCACCTGCAAAGAGCATCTTTTTATCTGGACAACCCAGAAAGTGTGTGCATTAGGGTGCTTTCACACGGTGCGCTTTTGATGCGTTTTTTGGGAAGCGTTTTTTTGTGCAACAATGTATAGCATTAATTGCTGTGCCACAAATAACGCATTAAAAAAAACGCATAAAA
>JAODAL010057778.1:0-22472 GCA_025379985.1 Phyllomedusa bahiana | reverse complement strand
ATCGTTTCCCCGTCCACTGATGAAGCACCCAAGAAAATTCTGCGGAAAAGCCCGGGATGGTCCGAAAAGTCGTCATCATCATCTTTTCCCTAAAAAGGGTGACTGGTCGTCCGACTTTCTGCATCCAGAAGCTGCGGGCTACAAGCAAGGGGCACTGCAAGGCGTTCCCGACCGCCGGGATTTTTGCGATTGACCGGCTTCTTAACCTCCTCTGATGGCATCAGTAACGGGGCCGTAAGCAGACTAAATATCCTCTTGATCTTTTAACATGCCTTCTGACCCCAACCGCATTTTGTCATCAAAGAGGTCTTCAGACAATGGATTATCCACAGTGGTGGGTACACGAGTTGACTTTTGGGGCTGCTTCATGTTGGACGATGCTGATGATGCTGATGACGAAATTTGTGCGTGACTCGGAGGACGAGGAGGTAAATGCTGGATGCAGGTTGCATTAACCACTGAAGGACAGTTTTGGCGACGCTGTTCGTTACTGAGATTCACAGGGCCCTGACCCAGCGATGACAGGCCTGAGGGTCCTGCAACTGACGATCCGCGGGCATGGTGTTTGTCGCCAGCACTGGAAGGAGCCCCTTTTTTCGTACCTCTACTCCATGTGCTACCCCCTCTTTGCTCGCTTACCACCTGCATTTCGCTCCATTTCAGAAATATAAAAATTTGAGAAGGTATGGAATAGTTTTGGAAAGTCTTTTTATTAAAAGACGGCAAATCCCTTTTTTCAAAACAACATTGCGGGATTCAAATTTAACTGCACGGTGTCTAAACAACAAAACTGGGGCAAAAGTGCAAAAAACAGTATCTGTTATTTTTCGTATAATAACGGTATTTTTTGCACCTTTCAATTCACCTGTGGTGACTATAGATTGCTGTTTTAAGATTTACTGGATGCTGCGTCAATGAACAAAGCTGGGTGCGCAAAAGTCAAAAAACACGTATCTGTTTATGTTTTCGTATAATACACGGTATTTTTTGCACCTTTCAATTCACCTGTGGTGACTATGAATTGCTGTTTTAAGATTTACCCTGGATGCTGCGTCAATGAACAAAGCTGGGTGCGCAAAAGTCAAAAACACGTATCCTTTTGTTTTCGTATAATACACGGTATTTTTTGCACCTTTCAATTCACCTGTGGTGACTATAGAATTGATGTTTTAAGATTTACGTAGATGCTGCGTTAATGAACAAAGCTGGGTGCGCCAAAAGTCAAAAAACACGTATCTGTTATGTTTTCGTATAATACACGGTATTTTTTGCACCTTTCATTCACCTGTGGTGACTATAGAATTGCTGTTTTAAGATTTACATGGATGCTGCGTCAATGAACAAAGCTGGGTGCTCAAAAGTCAAAAAACACGTATCTGTTATGTTTTCGTATGATACACGGTATTTTTGGCAACAAAACCTGTGCTGACTACAAGATTGCTGGATTGTAATTTAACTGCAAGGTGGATATATCAACACAGGTGGAATGGGTAAAATTGAAAATGAACACCTATCTGAAATGTATACTGATAATAAAAGTGGAGTTTTGCACCTAACAAAGAGACCTGCAGTTACTAGAAATGATGTGTATCCAATATATAAGTTCAGGCTGCCCAATATCCAGGAAACATTTCAATAGCAAACTGTTAATAATAAAGATATTGCAGTGCAATGTCTACACTAAGTCTTGGTGAACTTTATCCAGTGTTCTTTATAGATAGAGCTTGTCTGTGTTCGCTCGTGGGCCCCCCCCCCCCGCTCTCCCTGTGACTTTACAGCGGTAGATGCTGCTTTAAAATTCTCTAGCTAACTACATAAGATCTGCAAATCTCTAATCTAACTAAATTGGAAGGATCACAAGCTAATAGTAGAGGTTTCTCTGTGCAGAAATAGACTAATTTCGCTGAGCTGTTTGGCCACAGGCAGAGCGCACGTCTGATTCCTATGAGACGCTGAGAGACACTAAGGCTGAACAGGAAGGGCTGTTCTATGTTCTACCGAGGTCATGTGATTTTTCCAGCCGATCGCAACCATACACATCCCAGTCATGACGTCGCACACACATCTCACCTGCTCTTCTGTAATCTGATTTGCTGGCCGCCAAAATGACAGGAGCGCCGAAAATGGCGCGATCTAAATAGATGATGCACAGATTTTAACCTTAATTATCGCACGATCTGAAAATTTCGATCACCATAAAAACCTTGCCGATTTCAACTTTGTCGATAAAAATCGCTCAACACTATGGCTAACTTAAAAGATGAGGACAGCTTGCAAGCAGCAGCATGGCTATAGGAGGTGCAGCAGTAGCAGTTGCTACGGGGCCCTGCATCCTGAGGAGCGCCAAAAGCCCCTTTGACACATAAGAAGACACTGGTATCGGAAATGGCACATGGTAACTGATAGGAGCCCAATTTCACTTTTTGTACCAGGGCCAAGAACTTCAAGTTACACCTCTGCTTTCAAGCTTTGTATATGTGATATATGTGGTGGCAGCAAGAACATCCCAACAGGGAACATTAAGGTTCAGCTGGCCAGGGCGTAGTTATAGGGGGTGCAGTGGTAGCAGCCGCTACGGGGCCCTGTATCCTGAGGGGGCCCAACATCCCCTTTAACACATAAGTAGATACCGGTATTGGAAATGGCACATGGTAACTGGCAAGGGTGCCAATAGGGTAGCACAGGCAGTACTCCTGTCAGGGGCCCTAATTAAATAGGGACACACTGATATGTTAAAAAAAATATGAACTAGTAATGGGTGGAGGCCCCATTTGATTTGGCGGTGTGTGACCCTGAAACAGTTAATAGATGACTGATGGTAGCTCTGGTAAGGGGGGGCCCCAGTACAGTTTTTGCTCCAGGGCCCAAGAACTTGAACTTACGCCTCTGCAGACTGGACTAGATTAGACAGCAGTACCGTTGGGGGCAGCAAGAAAATGCCAATGTGGAACATGGAGGTTCCGGTTCGACAAGATTAAGCAGCAGTACCATTGGTGGCACCAAGAACATGCCAATAGGAAACATCGAGGTTCAGGATAACAGGACTTAGTACATTTGGTGGTAGCACAGGTGGAGGCATTTAAAAAATAAAGATTTGAAGGACTACAAGGAGGAGGAGCAAGAAGTGTATGCAGTGCACATCAAGGACATACAGGTGTATATGTCTAAATAACTTCAGCCGTAAGACTTGTACATCTAGGTGTTGGCAGCAGTAGAATACAATTTGCAGAAGCAGCAGGCACAGGAGCTACAGACATGAGATGTATTGTACAACCTCAATTGCAAAAAAGTTGGGACACTAAACACATTGTGAATAAAAACTGAAGGCAATGATGTGGAGGTGCCAACATCTAATATTTTATTTGGAATAGAACATAGATAATCATAATAATAATAATAATCTTTATTTATATAGCGCCAACATATTCCATAGCACTTTACAAATTCGAGGGTAAACGTACAGACATTATACATTAAAAGTACATGCAGATGGACAAAGGTGTGAGGGCCCTGCTCGTGAGAGCTTAAAATCTATTAGGGTGTAGGGGGAAACAAACGGTGAGAAGTGCCAAGTTTAAAATAGTCCACCCATTGGTTTCATAAATAGGGGGTGGTTTAACATGAAAATGGATGAACCTGCCACCCTGACAGTACAATCTATATACAGTAAGTGCTGTGAGTGCCCTAGTGTAGGGAGTGAAAAGATGTGTGTGATGGCAGTTAGGGATCTTGGTGGGCCAGACTGAGAAAATGTGTTCTCAGGGTCCTCTTAAAACTATGAGGGTTGTGAATGTGCCTGATCGCCCACGGTAGCATATTCCAGAAAAAATTTGGTGCTGCAGTGTGAAATCTTGGAGACGGGCATGGGAAGTTCGGATGATTGAGGAGTGTAACCTGATATCAGCAGCAGAGCGGAGAGAGCGGGTCGGGTGGTAGACAGAGAAGAGGGAGGTGATCTAGGGGGGTGCAGCATTGTGGAGAGCTGTATGGGTGAGAGTGATCAGTTTATACTGTATCCTGTACTGAATGGGCAACCAGTGCATTGACTGACACAGGGTAGAGGCATTAGTATATAGTATAACATAGATGACAGATCAAAAGTTTAATCTGAGTAAATGTAACATTTGAAAGGAAAAATATGTTGTTGATTCAAAATTTCACAGTGTCTACAAATGCCAAAAAAGTTGGGACAAGTAGCAATAAGTGGCTGGAAAAATGACATTGAGCATATAACGAACAGCTGGAAGACCAATCACCACTAATTAGGTGAATTGACAACTGATTGGGTGGGAAAAGAGCTACTCAGAGTGTCAGTGTCTCTCTGAGGCCAAGATGGTAAGAGGATCACCAATTCCACCATTGTTGCACAGAAAGATAGTGCAGCAATACCAGGATGGTGTTACCCATTGTAAAATAGCAAAGGCTTTAAAGTTATCATAATCAACCATACATAACATCATCAAAAGATTCAGAGAATCTGGAACAATCGCTGTGCGTAAGGGTCAAGGCCGTAAAACTCTACTGGATGCTCGTGATCTCCGGGCCCTTAAACATCACTGCACTTCAAACAGGAATGCCACTGTCAAGGAAATAACAGAATGGGCTCAGGAATACTTCCAGAAAGCTTTTTCGTGACACAATCAACCGTGCCATCCCCCGTTGCCAGCTGAAAATCTATAGTGCAAGAGGAAGCCATTTCTAAAGCACGCTCCCCAAGCTCAGTCATTTGCACTGGGCCAGGGGTCATTTAAAATGGAGTGTGGCAAAATGGAAAACTGTTCTGTGGTCAGATGAGTCACGATTTAAAGTTCTTTATGGAACAGTGGGACGCCATGTCATCCGGACCAGAGACGATAAGGACAACCCAAGTTGTTATCAACGCTCCGTTCAGAACCTTGCATCACTGATGGTATTGAGTTGCATGAGTGCTTGTGGCATGGGCAGCTTGCATGTCTGGAAAGGCACCATTAATGCAGGGGAGCTATGTTCAGGTTTAGAACAACATATGCTCCCATCTAGACATATCTCTTTCAGGGGAAAACCCTGCATTTTTTAAAAGATAATGCCAGACCCCATTCGCAGCAATCACAACACATGGCTACGTAGGAGAGGATCCCGGTACTGAAATGGCCAGCCTGCAGTCCAGATCTTTCACCGTAGAGAAACATTTGGCGCATCATAAAGAGGAAGGTGCGACAAAGAAGGCCAAGACGGATTGAACAGTTGAGGCCTGTATTAGACATGAATGGGAGAGCATTCCTATTTCTAAACTTGAGAAACTGGTCTCCTCTGTCCCAGACGTCTGTTGACTGTTGTAAGAAGAAAGGGGGATGCCCCACAGTGGTTAAAAACGGCATGGTCCAACTTTTTGAGATTTGTTGACGCCATGAAATTTTGAAACATATTTTTCACCCTTAAAATGATACATTCTCTCAGTTTAAAAATTTTAAACTGAGATTTGTGTTCTATTCTGAATATAATATTAGATGTTGGCACCTCCACATCATTGCATTCAGTTTTTATTCACAATTTGTTTAGTGTCCCAACTTTTTTGGAATTGAGGTTGTAGTTTAAATGTGTATTTCACATTGTCAGAAGACGTGCTACAGTTTACTAGTCAGTGACATCGGCAACCGGGTCAACAAAATGGTCAGAGATCCATGCATGATTCATTTTTATAAATGTCAAACGATCCACATTCTCAGGGGAAAGATGGATACATTTGTCAGTTATCACCCAGGTAGCTGTGCTGAATGTGCGTTCCGAGATAACGCTGGCTGCTGGGCAGGATAAAACTTCTATGGCGTATCGAGCAAGTTCAGGCCATTCATCCAGTTTAGACACCTAGAAGTTGAATGGGCCCAGACTAAGTCCAAAAACATTGATGTTGAGCCACAGGTAGTCATGGCCCATGGTCTTAAGGCAGTATCTGTGTGTCTGAATGCTGCCCTGCTTTGAAGGCGTTGGTGAGGTGGTAAAATTGATTGCCAAATGTCACCCAGTAGGGTTCTGCCACACTGCCTGCTGCTGTGGCTATTTGCCATTCTACTGCTGCCGCGTTGCTGACGTTGTTCCACCGTGACATTAGAATGTGAAGACGCAAAAGATGTCTCGAGTTGGTCAATGAGCACTGTCTCAAAACCTTGCATTCTACTGTCAATTTCTATGTAAGGAAATTGCTCACTTTTGTTTTGTAACGTGGATCAAGGAGGGTGGCCACCCAGTAATCGCTGTTCATTTTTATTGCCTTCATGCATGGATCATGTTCCAGGTAATGTAGCATCCAAGCACTGATGTGTGAGATGCTGCCGGGATCTCCCAAGCCTCGGGGTCCAGGGGCACTAATGGGATCTTCCTCCTCTTTCTCATCCTGACCATCACCAGAGCCCTGGCTAGCCTCATGTGCTCTACTTTTTTAGCGGAACTGCCCTCCTGCACCCGCCCTCGACCTAGAACCACTGCTTTAAAAAGACCTATACAATTTTGAAACAGTCAGCCTTCTACATTCTCTGGCGAGGAAGGCTCTGTGTCCGCCTCCTCATCCTCCTCCATCACTGCTGGGAGTTGCTGCCGCAGTGTGCCCAACACTTGATCCAGTAAAAATATAACCAGAACAGTCATGCTGACAAGGGCATCGTGCAACGCTACCAGTCATGCCGAAGCAAGGTGCGAACGCCAGAAGTGTGAGCTAAGACCTCCAGTCTTCCTGGACAGACAGTCAAGACCTGGGTAACACTTGAGAAATTTTTGCACAACCAGATTCATGACGTTTGCCAGGAATGGGATGTGCGTAAGTCTACCGATCTTAAGGGCAGCGAGGAGATTGCTCCCGTTGTCGAACACCACCTTGCCTAGCTCCAGGTTCTTAGCACCCAGCCACTGGTCGGACTGAGTGCACAGAGCCATTCACAGCTCTTGGTCTCCAAGACAAATTAATTTGAGAATGGCCTGGTTTCTCTTGGCACATGATGCTACCTGTCGAGGTTGGGGATCTGAACTCTGCACCATCCCAGCAGTGTTGAAGGGTGTCGGCCGAGACCCATCACCAAAGGCACTGTCATCTTTCAAACTCACCCAATGAGCAGTCACTGAGATGTAACGCCCTTGACTGGGAGTGCTTACTAGTCCATGTGTCCATAGTGAGATGGACTCTGGTGGATACAGATGCAGCCAACGCGCTGGGAATCTTTTCTGCAACGTGGCGAGCTACAGCAGGGACAGCTTTTCTGGAAATGCCTGCTCAGCCTCTGATATTAGGGGCATGCAAGGGCCATGATGTGGCAGAACCCATCTGTGTCTACCAGGCAGAAAGGCAACATTTCCAAGGCCAATAGCCTGGCAATGCCGACAGTTAGGCTTTTGGCTTTGGGATTATTGGGGTGAAAGCATTTCTTTTGCTGCCTCACCTGGTACACAGAAGGTTGACTGCGGGACTGGCTGCTGTACGGTGTGCAGGTCACACTGGTGGAAGGGGAAGGTGTAGGCTGTGTTGCTGGTGGTGGAATTAGGCCAACACTATCTGGGACTGGAGATGGTGCTTGCTCATGCTACTCTGGCACATCGATAGCAGAGGAACGATTGGGCTTGTAAGTGGGGGAGGAGGAGGCGGCAGAAGATGTCATGGTGGTGAGCTGAAAATGGCATTCAGAACACAATACAGTGAAATACATATAACACGGTCACGATTTTAGCGGCCAATAAGAGCCTTACACCTCAGAGATGACGTTTTTGACGCTTCTCTGTGCTTGAAACTGATTGGATAGCAGCCAAAAGTGCAGAAATGCACTGAAAACTATTAAAATGGCGCGTCCAACGCCATGGTGAACTCGAACATTTACTCGAATGAACAATAAAATGTTTGGTTCAGTTCGAGAAAATTGAGATGTTCAACTTGAACCTAACTTTTCTTGAACGGTTCGATCCAAACTATTCAGCAACTCTGCAAGGATTCCATCATTGTCCGATGATTTGTTGTTTAGCAGCTGCCTAAGCATTTATTCACTTTACTTCTGGTTCCTCTTGGCCTCTAAGCTCCTCAAGGTGATGAATGATGGCAGCAGCATAAAGCTATTCTTTCAATCTCTGTTGCTAATTTCATTCCCAACATAGTTTTCAATAGTTGTTTGTAATGCAGAAAAAAAGCTCATATCTGCATTGGAGGGAAATATGACCAACATCCAAGTCTATGCACCAACAGAACAGGACAATAAAGACTTTCTTTCCAATCCACAACACATTCGATAGAACACCCCAAGAAAGGACATCTACATTATGGATGACTTTATTACCAAGGTTAGAGAAAGAGAGGATGCAGAAGTGGTCAGCAGACACAGCCCAGGGAAAGGAATAATGCTGGGAACCGCTTTGTACGATTCTGTCGGGAGAACGAGCTTAATTTCACCAGCACAATTTTTACCCAGCCAAAGCAGCACCTCTACAACTGGACTGCCTGAAAACATTGCAAACAAGTTGACTATATCCTCTGCCAGAAAAAAAATTAAAGGGATCAACTTTCTCTATGAAAATACTACTAGGCCTGATTACCTGACTGTGGAACTCTCTGCCAGAGGAAGTTCTCATGGTGAATTCACTAAAAAGGTTCAAAAAGGGCCTGCATGCTTTTCTACAGTGTAATAATATAACAAGTTATAGTTAGCAGGTTTTTTGGAGAAGGGTCGTTGATCATGGGGTTTATTCTGCTTGCCAGAGTCAGGAAGGAATTTTTCCCCTAAAATGAGGACAAATGGGTTCTACCTTATGGGAGTTTTTGCCTTCCTCTGGATCAATGCCATAACACAATAGGCTGAAATGGATGGACATCTGTCTTTTTTCAGCCTCACAAACTATATATATATATATTTACAAGCAGCATGAAAAAAAATAAGGTTGGTCTCTGACTTTTGCTCTTTATAGCAGTAACCTTTTTTCTGTTGCCTCAAAAGTTAGCTTGCTATTTTTTAGTCAAACATTGAACTAACTCACCCCAATTTTGGCGTCTACTTTCTTCTTCTACGGTACTCACCATAGGGGGTGAATAATGTTATATTTTAATAGATTAGACTTTTATGAACATGGCAATGATTTGTAACTTTTTTATTTCTTACATTTTTTTATTTGAAAAATGGTAAGAGGGGGGTGATTTGAACATTTTAATTTAAAAAAAAATGTATTTATATATTTTTACTTTAACAATTTTTCCCCCTAGGGTATTTGACCACTAGTGGGTGCATTCACTTCTTCTATATGTCAATACTATTGTACTGCCTATTTTCATCCATTGCATATGGCAGGGTGTAAAAGGTGTACCAGCATGACAGCTACGGAAAACTGCATGATGCTTCTGGCTGCCATTGCGACTGACTGTCACCCCGTGATTATGTTGCCTTAGAGGGAGTGATCGTTGGGAAGAAAGGTGTGCAACCGTTCCTCATTCCTTTAGATGCTGCAACGTCTAAAGTGTTAAATAACAGGATCACTACTGTTAAGGACAGTTGCTGGCTGTAATTGACAGCGGCCGCCCACTATTTGGACGTAGAGATAAAGGGGTTAAGCTACTTTTATGAACACATGTTGGGTTACAACTTCACGTTGGCTTATGGCCTTCGATTCTGAACAAGTAACGAAATAATTTATATCTTATTTTTATTTAACATCTCTTCATCTCAGAAAATTCCACTTCTTAAATTAAAAAGTAAGGGGTGAAATATTTAAAGCCAGAATGGAGGTTATACGAGTTAACATATGAGCCTGATTCAACCCAGACTTTGGCTGAGTTCCCTGTCTAAACACTGAATTAAAGTCAAATGTATGCAAATAAAAAGTGAAACAATAGTTGTTACATTTCTGAGAATGATAAAAATTACTGATCTGAATAGAAAACTAGTTAATATTCCTAGAAACAAAATCAAGAAAAAAAATGGGTTAGTCAAAATCATTTGAAAATTCTCAGAATTTTCAAGAAAACACACCTCTGTAATATAACCACATTGCAAGAACAGCTTGGAACTCAATCAAGTCAGTATTATGTCTGGAAAAAGTGAGAAGGTTCCTTTCGGCACATCAGAAAGTATATATATTGTAACATCCAATGCAAAATATACTGACTAATTATCTCTCTTAACCTCTGCATGAGAGAAAAGTTTTTCTCTTTTAAAACCACATCTATAGTTCTCTATGCAAAAACTGTATGGGACCCTTGATAATTCCTTTCCAATTACAGTCAATTTTAAACCTTTTTTCTATTTAGACAGTTCAAGAAGATTTTAAGTTTAAAGTCTTTATTTTCTGCCTGTTTAATTTAAATGCTTTCTTTAGTTGTACATTGCCTACCTTTTAAATTCTTATTTACCCTTATTACTTTTTTCAGTTTCTTTTTTTACTAAAAAGTTTTTTCTTTTACTAATTCCACATCCAAGGGAAACAAGCATATTGATAAAACAACCATATAGTTTCACTTAGTCCCTCTTTCAAATATTGATTTACAGGTTTGGTATAGCAGGAATATGTCAGGAGTTATGCACACATCCATTTAATAACAATTTGTTGCTATATATAATTTTGTTAAAGTTGTTAATGTTGTCCAAAATACAAAATGACAGCATCGGCAAAGATATGAAAGAGGATTAATGTTGTCTGAAAACAAATCAGTTATACATACAGACAGAACTGATGAAACAAATATGAGAAAGGCACATAGCCGCCTCCCCTTCCCTCCCTCCCCCTCCGTTATCAGGCAGGAGGTAGGGGGCAGAGGGGATAAGGCTGTTTTAAGGGGGAGGTGAATCGAGCTAGGACTCATAATTGCCCAGTCTTTTACATAGAGCTATCATGGGGAGATGAGATAGGAGGAGCTGAGACAGCCCTTTTTTGTACAGCAAGCCTTTTCCCAGTAAATCGTTTACTTTTTATTTTCCCAGCTAAAAGGGGAGAAGCCAGATGCAGGCGCCAACACAGCCAGGGTTGTGGTTTTCCCATCCCGGGGGGGTGACCCCAACAGGCTTAATGAAATATCATTCAGCCAATCACATAAAAGGGGCGTGGCCCAACCACTTGCTGCAGAAATAGCTATAGGGACACACAGATTAGCACATATCTGCTATACTAAGTGATTTAGGCAATGCAAACCAATTGAATAAATGCTTATTTTTACTTTCCCCATCATTACAGATATGATCTTTGTAGTGAGAAAACCCCTTTAAATCTCAGGTGGTGAAAGGTAATTAGGTAGTGTGCCTTTAAATCTTGGCAATCGGAAGGATGCGTGTGCACGCAGGGCGCCAGCAACAGATGAAAACTGGGCAGGAGCAAGGAGAGGTGTGTACACACTGAGAGGGATATCAGGGTCCGGAGCGGAGACCGCGGTGGGGACCGTTACAGTACATACAAAGTTAATACTTGTTTCCATAGCAATACAATTTAGTTTTGTCTGCTAGAAAGATTCATTGCCAGTTATTTAGCAATACCTCCTCATACTTCTAGCCTCTATCTAACATTTCAGCTAATATAATAGCATTCAGCATGAAGTAAGATAGAAGCACAGATCTCCACTGTATTTACATACTGCACACAGTCTCTCACTCACAGTGGACTCCTCTCACTTAATAGCAAGAAGTCTTAAAAAGCTGTCAAAATAGTGAACCTTTACTGCTGTGTACAAAGAACCCAACTTCAGCCAGCTTAAGTCTTACTTTCTTAAAGGGACAGAGCATGATTGCTAAAAAAAAAAAAAAGACGAAGCGTTTTAATTTTTCCAACAATACATATTTTTAAATTGAGACATACAATATACAAATCTTATGGACATCATTAAAATTGACTGTGTAATAAACTTCCATTCATTTTCCAACAAAGTTCCTTTCCTTTATTCCTCATTTTATTTAACATCTAAGGGACTATTTTATTAACCAAAAAAGGTGTTAAGGAGCATTTAGTAGCATTTCTAAGTGCTCTGCAATCTACTGTCACATTTTCAACTGTGCTCAAAGTGTATTGCAATAACTGTATATAATATTTGCCCTACTTCTGTTGATGCCCAATGAAAAAATACATAGTTCAGTTACAAGTTTGTAACCACCAGATGACATCCATAGTAACCCCCAGTGCAGCCCAGACAGCATCTAGACGGGCTGGGAATGACTCAATAAGGTCCTGCTAGTTTATCACAGGTATCTGGAACCATGTTGACAGTAGTGTATATAGAGTGAATATGCCCATTGAGATGGTTCCACTGATGATCAATTTGGTTGAAGTTATAGGGTCAATTAAATAGTTGTAAGTCTTGATCATGCTCTTCCAACGAAACTCAGGCATTTCATTCCCTTTTAAAAAAAAACTCATCTGTCCTAGACACAAAAATCAACATGTGTATGGGTATGAGTGTATGTGACCTGCAAGGGTAGATTCATATTCAAATCAGTTTACAGTGGGTGCAAAGAGTACCATGAAAACATTCCTCAGACTATAATTCTGCCACCACCAGTTTTTTTTCTTCCAGCTATAATTGCAGAGCATTTCCTCTCTAACGTTTCTTGCCTGACACACCAGGAACCTTTTACTAATCAGCAAAGGTCCTATTCTGATACGACAGTGAAAATTAAAGTCTTTTCTGCAAATGTAACTTCACTAACAGAGGTGCAGTGACCATCCACCTGCTTCAGAGAACCATATGCGGTAGTATTTGCTGAACTGTTGTTTTAGACACAAGTCTTAAGCCACCTGATGCATTTTGCTCTACTGCCGGTCCACCCTCACACATCTTCACAGCCGACAGTCACCTCTCACATTAATGGCATGTGTTGCTCCACAATTTCTACATTATGTTGCAGGATTTGTTTACAAACTTCTCAATTTCCCTAGATCATTCAATAAAGACAACATGGCACCAGAAGCTCTGCTCTATTTTCAGAACTAACTTTTATTACAATCATCAGGGGTTTTATATTACAATGTATCTAAGGCAGATACAACATATACAAAAGGCGTAGTCTGTTTTACAAGCTAATCAGTGATGAGTATAATAAATCATGTCATAACAAAACATCATTATATTCTGTATTTCATATTATTTTATAGAATTTGTCTGATAATTTATATCATTACTTAGACATCAAACATATAGTTGCGGGGTTGCAGAGCAGATGAATACGTTCATTATGTTCTGATTTTTAGAGGGCTTAGGTGTAGAAGCGTTAGTTACCAATAACTCAATACATTTGATCAAGATCCAGTTGATGAGACATAAGATAAAAATGTGGGTGGTGACATAGGCTAGTCCACTTATCCAACCACTGATACCACTTAACCAACTGGCGGGGTTGAGCTATGAGAACCAGCTTGCAAGGGGACTTACAACGTGGTCAACTCAGAATTTATTCTTTAATTCTTGTATTTTGTGGGTGTGCAAATCTACATGAACTGAGAAGTTGGAGTCTACATAGTTACAGCAGGCATTGACTATGATTTGGCATGCCCCCCATGACTTGCTGCCAAAAAGTCTAATGCTATGCTGTGTTGATTTAACACCTTGGCATGAAACTTGGTTTGGTTATTAAGAATCTCAATGGCATCAAAAATCTCATCAGTTACATTATCAAATAGTGAGCCTTGTTGTTCTATTGCATGTGCATTGTGTATGCCTATAATGCTACCTGGAAAAGGGAAGGGTACAAGAGCGTAAAAAGCTGGATTATACTTGATCAAAGGTTTTGTGGGTTCTGTCCTTTTTATTATTTTAGGTCTATGTCAGATAATATGTTTCATTCAGCGAACACCTTAACTTTCAGGTATTTAGTAGCTGTAAGGGTATCAACACCCCTAATTGAATTCCAACATAAACAAGTTCAACTGCAGTATCAGAGCCAACAGACTTTTCCAAACACTTCTGAAGTCATGAAATACTAATTTAAAGGGGTTGTATCGCTACAAAGATCATGTCTCAGATTATGGGAACAGTAAAAATAAGCACTTTTGTAATTGGGTTGCATTATCTCAGTCACTTGGTTTAGCAGATATGAGCTTTTCTGTAAATCTGTATTCTGTTTCTGCTGGTGCTGGTTGGGATACGCCCTGTGGCCGAATCCCGTCCCCTAGACACGCCCCCTGCACTGTGATTGGCTGGCTGACATTTCATTCAGCCTGTTGGGATACGCCCCCAAACAAGAAATGCCCCGGCCACGCCCCCTGTTTTGTGATTGGCTGCCTGCACACTGTGTATTCTCCCCTCTGAGCTGTTAAAATCGATAGTGAAACCAAGGGCTGCTGGCTGTAAACTCTTCCCCCAGCTCTAGGGTGAATGATCTGGGAAATTACTGCCTGTTTAAGTCACAGATCCCCTCATATAACACAGTATTATAGGAGAAGAGACACGCCTGTTGGGAGGAGAGACACGCCTGCTGAGAGAAGAGATTTGCCCCTGGATTTCAAATTCAATCTCAGAGAATTAGATGAGCCTGAACAGTTCAAACGATACAACCCCTTTAAGTGTATAACAATGAACAACATATAGTAAATAGAACCCCTGCAAAGTCTTACTGTTAGTACAGTTTAAAGTTGGTCATGTCATAATAATTCTGCTGCAAACCTGCATAAGTCAATATCTCTAGACCAGGATAAGGTATGAGCCGGAGACCTCTCATATCTCCTTGTTAAGGCATACTGTGTAGAACCGGTAAGGTTTCGGTGTTCGCCCCCTTTCTCAAACATGTACCACTGAAAGCATATCGAGAATCAGTATAAATATTTACTGCTGTCATTTTGACAATTCACATGCTTTGATAAGAGCTAATAACTCAGCTCGCTGGGCAGAATGAGGAGGGTTCAGAGATTCAGCATGTATGGTGTGGGTACCATCCACTACGGAATAGCCGGAAGATAACTGGCCAGGGTCATTTTGTCTATGGCAACTACCATCTACATACAGAACCAAGTCTGGGTGCTCAAGTGGTTCTTCCTTCAAATCTGATTATGGTAGGGTCAGTGTCTGGGTATGTTCCAAACAATCATGGTCTTTGCCACTTTTTAACTCATCAGAATGTCCCTCCTCTCTCTGAACTTCATGGGGCAATAGTGTTGTGGTTTTCAATTTACTACATTGGTGTTTCTGGATGTGACTAGGCTGTAGGAGAAACAACTTCCACCTAGTGAGTCTGGCTTGGGTAACCTGTCTAGTTCTGTGACAATTCAAAAGGGCATAGACAGTATGACAATCAAACTGATTTCTTGACTGATTTCTCAACATATGCATATGCAGCAGCAGCTACAGCTCTAAGGCATGCATACATCCCTTTTGCAACTGGGTCTGGCTGAGCACTGTAATAGGCAACAGGCCTATTATCTCCATTGTGAAGTTGTGTCATGCTTGTGCATGACCCTGCACTTCATGACAAAAGAGGTGAAAAGGTTTTCTGTAGTCAGGAAAGCCTAGAGCAGGTGCTGAGAGGAGAGCTTGTTTGAGTTCCTGAAAAGCTGTCCTGGCCTCAACTGTGTGTGTGAAAGGTTCAGCCACAGAATCTTTGGTTAGGTCATATAGTGGTGCGGCATACTATGAATAGTTAGGAATCCACTGTCTACAGTATCATACCATTTACAAAAACGTTGCTGTTTGCTAAGGGGACTGGTCAACTTCTGTATGGCCGCCACTCTGTCTGGTAGTAGGTGTCTGTGGCCTTGTGTAAGGCGGCGTCCGATGTAGGTCACGCTATCCCTACACAATTGTACCTGGTCTAGGGAGACTTCATGTCCATTGTCTGCAAAAAATTTGAGCAGAGCTTGTGTGTCTACAAGGCTATCCTCCTTCGAGGGAGAAAATAGAAGTAGATCTGGGCAGAAACACCAATAATGTTGCATAATTTGTTTACAAACTTCTCAATCTCCCTAGGTCATTCAATAAAGACAACGTGGCACCAGGAGCTCTGTTCTATTTTCAGATCAGAACTAACTTTTATTACAATCATCAAGGGTTTTATACTATAATGTATGCATAGTAGAAAAGGCGTAGTCGGTTTTACAAGCCAATCAGGGATGAGTAAAATAAATCATATCATCATATCATATTTGAATATGCTGTCAGGAACATTCAAAATAGGCATAAGGTAAATCAGATTAATCATTAGTATGTTGCTCTCCAAAATCTAGTAGTCAGTATTTGCTTAACTTGGATTTGGGAACATAACGACATGACCTTGTTAGTCAGGCAAAAAATCTTATTATTTGAGTTATTGATCTGTTACTAGCACCAGCAGAATGGACTATAAGGCGAAGGTTATTAGAATCATCCCTTCATGGTGATGACTGTGTAATATCATAACTTATCATTATATTCTGTATTTCATACTATTTTATATCACATTACTTATTCAAACATCAGTAGTGCTATTTGTCCACTTAGTTCCCCACAGTAGCACAGAAACAGTTTAAAAACTGCGCAGTTTCAAACATATAGAGCGACATTTCCCAACACGCCAATGCCAGTTTTTGGTCTATTTTCCAAAAACCACTTTTGACACCATATTGTCAATGTAAATGATCTGTCATACACCAAAACTAGGCGCATTATACGGCGGGCATGACACATTGTAATGCACCTAAAAATAATACGCTGTGAGCCTCCATAACGCAATACGCCTATTGAGGCGCCTTGCATATGCTAGTAATAATACGTTATGCGCCTCTGTAGTGCAATGCACCTCGAGAGGTGCATTACATACACTACCAATGATACGCTATGCGCTGTGATTTGCACAATGCGCCGCAATTTGTAATGCTATGTAATGTCATCGTAGGTGAAGTTCTGATGTCATTTCTAAACCACAGCAAAATTCCAACAAGGTTGGACTGGAGCACATCAGTGGAGTTCATTCTTTGCCCCATTCTACAGTTATTTCACATGACTTTTCCACTTTGCCTCTTGTTCTTTGCCTCTATCTCTGCCCTTCTCCCTGAAAAGCAGTGCCAGTCCTGCCATGCCCAAAGGCCCACCGGAGGTTTGTCCTTGTCCTCTGTGGTCCAGTCTGAGTCCAAATTCAGAACAGTAGTGAACACTGTTAAAAAGCACTTCTGCTGTGACAACCTCTGTACAACTAACATGATCCCTCCCACCACTCCAATGTCTGATTTGGTGGTGCTTTCTACAGTCGAGGGTCCTCTAAGTAACCTGCTTGCAGGTTCTCTTTTCTGTATATTGGTGTATCACTGCGGCTGATCCTGCTCTCCCTTGTTTATGGAAGACAATGGTCCATCTATTTCTACCAAATCTAAAAATAAAAAAATGTGCGATTTGCGCAATGCCCCTATTTAGGCGCAATGCGCCTTTCTAGGAACATTAAGTTTGCCTGACACCAGATTTTTGAGAGGATTGGACTTTCTGGCGTACTTTACACTGATTTAATGCATCTAAAAACTGCCGTGGCGCCATCACTTTTCTGACATGTCACCCGTTCTCTCAACTTACAATGGCCTCAACATACAATGGTCTTTCCTGGGACATTGTATGTCAAGCGTGGTTTCAAGATACAGTGTACATATTCTGTACTGCTCTTTACATGTGAGTGGCTCCTTTAGGCGCCAGGAGAGGATACCCAATTTTTTTTTTTTCCTAGTAGATTGTATATAAAGTACATAACCCAAAGAGTCTCCTGTCCTCAAAGTAGGTAGTGATTTCCAGCCTTCAGTAACTGTTTTCTGGTTGGTATATGTAAGGACTTACTTTATCTATTTTAAATGTCTGCTTAATTTTCTTTTTTTTTTAAATTCAAGAAAAGTTTTATTAATGAAAAAAGTATTACATCACAAGATGAATAAATGTTATAATGACAGTATCATACAAACAAAATGGTGATGAATAAGGTAATAAAAGAAGATACCGCTTCAAAGACTTGGTAGAGACATTAACATCCTGTATGGTCTATATAGAAATGCAATCCTTGAGGTTGAACAAAATAACAAATAAAATAGTCAGCAGAGGGTACAATAAGCACCTTTATCTGTGATAAGAAAGCCTATGGGTAAAGAGCTACAAGAGAAGAAAGACAACACACAACAAACAAGCACACATACCAACAAAAACAAAAAGAAAAACAGAAAGGGGCGGCGGGGAGGGTTCAGGAAAGAAAAAAGGATAGGGATTATGACCCCTATCAGCGACCTGGCCATTTAGGAGGTGATTAAGA
The DNA here is from genome assembly GCA_025379985.1 of Phyllomedusa bahiana. Lineage (NCBI taxonomy): Eukaryota > Metazoa > Chordata > Amphibia > Anura > Hylidae > Phyllomedusa > Phyllomedusa bahiana. The sequence continues at coordinate 4,308 of JAODAL010057778.1, read as the reverse complement.
GATAGAGTGGGGAGTTTTGAACAAAATAACAAATAAAATAGTCAGCAGAGGGTACAATAAGCACCTTTATCTGTGATAAGAAAGCCTATGGGTAAAGAGCTACAAGAGAAGAAAGACAACACACAACAAACAAGCACACATACCAACAAAAACAAAAAGAAAAACAGAAAGGGGCGACGGGGAGGGTTCAGGAAAGAAAAAAGGATAGGGATTATGACCCCTATCAGCGACCTGGCCATTTAGGAGGTGATTAAGAGATAGAGTGGGGAGTTTTGAAAAAGCGACCAGCTACACCAGGTCTTATTACATTTATCAACCTGTTCAGGGGTTTGAGCAATCAATTCCTCCATCCTTTTCCCACAGCTGATTTCTGCGAACCATTCATCCATGGATGGAGGAGTAGTTGATTTCCATTTGCGTGGGAAAATGATTTTAGCAGCTTGCAGCAGATGCTTGAGGAGGGATTTTTTGAATTTGCTGATAGACATGGGAATCATAAAGAGCAGCAGTGCTTCCGGAGTGTCAGTAATTGAGATACCAGTTGCTGCTTCAATCACTTCCAGAACCGAAACCCAAAAGTTTCGTAGCATATAACACCCCCACCAGACATGGGACATGGTCCCCTTCTCCCCCCCACATCGCCAGCACAAATCCGAGGTTGCAGGGAAAATCTTGTGCAGAACAGACGGAACTCTGTACCAACGGGACAGGATTTTATAACATGTTTCCTGATGTTTAGATGTCACCAACGTTCTATGGGTCATCTGGAAACATTGCTCCCATTGGTCGGCGGTAAAGGAAAGACCCAACTCAGTTTCCCTTCTCAGACAAAAGAGTGGGGAGTGGTCTGGCCTGACCGGAGAGTAGTAGCTTGTACATAAATGACAAGGAGTGCCTCATGGTAGCAGACGATACTACTACTCTTTCAAAGGTCGTGAGGGGCCTGGTCAAATGATATTTGGACTTAATTTTATGGAAAAAATGAGAAAGTTGTGCAAATTGAAATGTAGCACTAGCAGGGGCTGGCCTTCCCCCGAGAATGTCGCCCAGCGATCCTAATTTCCCCTCAGAAATCACCTGGCACAAACGCAAAGGGGTCTGTTTCATGCCACCAAGAAAAACACTCGGCGACACCCCCAGAGGAAAATCAGGATTATCCGTGAGTGGCACACAGGGGCCCTCACGGTCTATGAGATTGTGAGAGTTTCTGTACGAATAGAGAAGCGATAAGGTTTGTTTTATGCAAAAAGAGGAGGAGATGACACTACCAAGGGCAGGAGTCCAGATCCAGGAGAGAACCGCCACCGCAGAAGAACTAAGGTCCTCTGCCAGGATGACCCACAATTTCCTATCCCTATCTGAAGCCAGTGCCAGGAAACGCGAATAAGCCGAAGCCAGGTAGTATAACCTACAGTCAGGCAAACCTGTGCCCCCAGCATCTTTCGGTCTCATAAGCTTGTCATATGCTATTCGTGGCCTCCCAGTAGACCATACGACGGCAGTTAAACAACTTTGAATTTTCTTCCAAAACAGAGCAGGGATATGTATAGGGATTGTTTGAAAGAGATATAAGAATTTTGGGAGGATAGACATTTTTAGTAGATTTATTCTGCCAAACCATGACAGCTCTTTATGTTGCCAATTATCTAGGTCCTTTTTGGATTTACGCAGAAGGGGAAGAAAATTATTCGCGAAGAGCTGCGAGAGATCTGCCGAAATGTGCACCCCCAAATAGGAAATACCTGCCTTAGGCCATTCAAAAGGGAAATTAGACTGTAGGGTGGCCTGGTCCCATAACGAAATTCCAATACCGAGGACCTCAGATTTGGAGAAGTTTATTTTGAAATTAGACCAATTCCCAAATTTTCTAATGTCGGCCAAGAGAGTCGGGAGGGAAATATGGGGATTCGTAATGTAGACCAAAAGGTCATCTGCAAATGCAGAACACTTATATTCCCTAATTCCAATAGTAATCCCTTTGATATCAGGATTAGATCTGATGGCCGCCATCAGACTCTCCATTATTAGAACGTATTGCAACGGGGATAGAAGGCAACCCTGTCTAGTCCCGTTCGAAATAGGGAAAGAGGCGGATAAGGTGCCATTGACCTTTATATGGGCAGATGGCGCGTGATATAAGGCTGCGATCCTGGATAAGAAGGCAGGGCCTAGCCCTAAATGACTGAGAGTTTGATGGAGAGAAGGCCACGAAATGCGGTCGAACGCCTTCTCTGAATCAAGAGACAGGATAAGAAGAGGGATCTTGTGAGAACTTGCATAATGAATAATATCCAGGTTTTAAGCGTATTATCGCGCACCTCCCTGCTCGGAACAAAGCCCACTTGATCAGGATGAACTATCGAGTTCAAAAGAGGGTTAAGTCTATTGGCAATCAGATTCGCTTAAAGGGGTTTTGCCACCATGTAATGTTGACGTGGGAACCTCCAAAATGGGTATTTAATCACTTTTCTAAATATCTGTGATTAAAAAAAGTGAAAACTCTGAGAGCTTCAGCATTGCTCAATCCCCTTTGGTTACCACAAAGCTTCCCCTAGTCACGACCCAGGAGCTGAAAGGCCCCGCTTGCGTGAATCACTTATCTGATGACAGGCAAAATGAATGGTCTTTTAAGGCACCGGGTAGCAATATGTTTTCTTTTGTATACAGAATAACTAGCTGTAGTGTTATTAGATCCCTGCTTTATCTGATGAAGAAGCTTTCAAGCTGCTGTGTAGAATAGGTGTTCTCTTTTGTATACAGAATTCACAAGTTATAGTTTGATTATTTGAGTGAACATGTCACAGGATCCCCTTATGCAGCTCTGTGCTCTGGCTGTGTGTGTTTGTGTGTGTCTCTGTCAGCTCCGTGATTTGTTTACATTACATTAGCTTCTTAGCAGATAAGGTTTCTCCTGACAGTGCAGTGTATGAGCCTGTGTCTTGCTGTATTGAATCCACTGTTGTACTGTTTATTAGTTCACTTAAGTTTTGAGACACTACCTTGGATTCCTCACTCCCCCCTCCCCTCTCCCTCTGTCCCCTGCAGCTTCATGACTCAGCGTGATTTGTTGACATTCTGCCTCAGCTAAGCTGAAAAGTAAGAATCTTTGTCTCTCGGCAAATCCCCTTTAAAGTTTTAAATCTACATCCAATAGGGAAATAGGACGGTAGCTGCTACAGCATTGAGGATCTTTACCAGGTTTAGGGATAAGTGCTACATGTGCAAGCGTGGCCTGGGGAGGAAAAGGAGTATCCACCGTGACAGAGTTAAAGGCGTCCAAGAGCACAGGACTAAGAGAATCCCGAAATGTTTTGAAAAATTGTCCTGTGAAGCCATCCGGCCCTGGACTTTTTCCACCCGGGAGATCTTTAATAGCCGACTTCAACTCTATCAACGTAAACGGTTCCTCCAATGCCTCAGCAACCGAGCTTGGGATTCTGGATAGCAAGGAGGGATGTGGGAAAATATCTGGCTGGGTGGGCTGGGAGGGAAATGGTAAATTATACAATTTAGAATAAAAGGAGTGGAAGGCCTGGGCAATTTCTTCAGTACAATAAGCCACGGAATCCCAAGTGGTCTTTATAGAGGGGGTGTGGGATTGGGCCATCTGGGAGCGGACCGCCCTAGCCAGCATTCGTCCACTCTTATTACCGGACTCATAATAAGACCCCAAGATGCTTCCAGGAGGCGTTTCACCTCCAAACGTGCAGTCTGCAGTTCCCGAAGAATAGTGGAGGAGAGAGCGCCCTTGTGTGCCGTCTCTAGGCTAGATACCTTAGAGAGGGCTTTCTTGAGGATAGCTGTTTTATCCCTTTTGATGCTAGAACCATGCTTAATAAGGACCCCCCTAACCACACATGTAAGTGCTTCCCATTGGTTGATCAATGAAGTGGGATCATTTGCGTGATGAGTTAGGAACTGAGAAATATTGTCTTCAATATCTGCGACACATGAAGTGTCCAAGAGTAGAGACTCATTTAGTTTCCAGTTCCAAACTCTTTCACGCAAAGTTGGGAGACGAAGGGAGCAGAACACTGGGGCATGGTCGGACCATAATATATTTCCGATTGAGGCAGAAACCAACAAGGTCAAGGCTGAGTGTTGGACCATAATATAATTAGAGATGGGCGAATCGATTCTAACGAAGTGGAATTCGTTTAGAATTTCAGGAAAACTTCGGTTCTGAACGAAGTCGAAGTTTGGGGGACTTCGGGTGAACGAAGTGTGCTTTTGATTGATAAAATGGCCCGCGAGCACATGGGCTACAGGGCCCAAACACTCTGGAGGAAGAAGGGAAGCCGCATGACA